>CM029617.1:10815074-11075074 GCA_017311315.1 Dendrocalamus latiflorus
TTCTATGTATTCTCCACAATGAATATGCTCTTGTCATTGAGTACCATGACAATGGAGCTAAGAGCAAAGAGATCCCAGTGTATTCTGTAACAGATTTCCATTATGTAGCATGACATATATTTGCTATTATACACTATCATTTCTCGTCCGAAATCCACTGCTGTTGTTTGTTCCCAAGTGCCATGAGTCCATGACACATATCTACTCTGTTTTATGGCATATTGATCTTTGTTTCGTTCCTGTTTCATATTTCTGTGTAGTTGGTCTATGATTTCACTTTACAAAGCTTCATGAGAGTATGAGACACATACTCAGGCAAAGAAATTGCTTGCAGTTTATGGGAGTACTTGTTTAACTCTTTCTTTTCATTCATCGTTCCTTTCATGTTACTATCCAAGTGATGATGAATATGATAGTGATGTTGTTACTTTCTGCAAGAATGAAGTATGCTGTTATATTTTACTATTTTGGGATTGGATGCTTATGATCTCCTAGTGACTTGGCTTGGATGTTTCTGTTCGAGCTTAATGATCACAAGATAAATGGTGTTCAGTTAAATATTAATTGACTACATCCTTCTCTTTGAATTCACCCTTTGGACAAATCACACACTTGTTGGATTACCCACAGTCATCCTGCCAGAACCTTCAACCTGGACAAGGTTACTCAGCTCCAATCCGTGCCCATATGTCGGGATAACTGGTTGTGCCTAACCCTATGATACCAAGTTCCTTTCTTCTAAAGGTGTCCTTTCCCAAATTCTGTTGGATAATAATAAATCTTTCTTTGAACTTGTTTGCTTTTGAAGACATCTGAATGTGTTAATCCATATTCTAAAGTCCATCCTTAACAGCACAAATGTGCTGCCACCTTTTAGCCTTGTCATCACAGTTTGGGCCAAGCATTCCTTGTTTGTCTGCCAGGAAACAGAAGGATTAGGCATTTTCATTAACAGGTACAACATGGAATGTGATCAAAGGTTAGAATCTTAAGGAGCAAACAATGAATTCTGGGTACACCAAACCACGACCGGGTACACCAAACCATTCCCAAATGTAGTATTACCTTTATGCTAGTATATGCTAATGCTGTTAGGACTATTATCATCATATTTACAAATCCATCTGTTTTATTTCTAAAAAATGAATGTGTATGAACTTTTTCTACGAACATCTTAAAATGCCTAATATGGCCCCTGAAGCTGGGCGGTGCGGGGGCGAGAAGGTGGAGCGGCGTCGGGAGCCGAAGGGCGTCGCCGAGGGGGGCGGGGGAGGAGGGCGGCGAGAAGGTGGAGCGGCGCCAGGGGCTGGAGGGCATCGCCGAGGGGGCCGGGGAGGGGAGGAGGGCGGCGAGAAGGTGGAGCGACGCCGGGGGGCCGGAGAGGCGGTGTGGGGGCGAGAAGGTGGAGCAGCGCCTGGGGCCGGAGGGCGTCGCCGAGGGGGCCAGGGAGGGGGCTGGAAGGCGTCGCCGAGGGGGTCATGGAGAGAGCGGGGGGCGGCGCCGAGAGGCCGTGGAGGGAGCCGGGGGAGGAGGCGGCGAGAGGTGAGAGGGAGGGGAGCGGATCGGGAGAGATGGAGGGGGTAAAACAAACATCCGGGTAGGGGGTTTTGCGAAAAATTGATTAAGTGAGTTGGGGCATCCCACCTTCCTGGATCCGAGCCATACGGAGTAGATTGGATGGCTCTGAAGAAGTTTTAGCATTTTAGCACTGAAAAGCCTGTTAGCATTAGATATGCTCCCTTATTTATAATTATCAATGTGTCTTAAGTTTACATTCTGTCACTCACAATAATTGCATCATTAACTTTGCAAATCGTTTGAAATTCTCACACACTGGTTACAGCAGAGGGCATTATGGGCCAATCCTCGAATAATAAAAAAAGGGAGAGGGACGCCGCCAGGCCCAAACGTAGCGCCTGCATGCGGACCTAGGCCCATATTACGCGACCAACTCTGATCTGACCTAGGCCCACTGGCGGTCGTAGCCAAAAGCCAGTGAATCTGCTCCGCATCCGCGCGCGGCTCAGGTCCACCACCACGCGTGCCCTCCCACTCACAGTGCCACTTCGTAGTCGTCGCCCTCTTCCTCTTGGCCTCCCACGGCACCGGCGCACCTCGAGGCTGGGTCCGGAGACGAGACACCGGTACTCCGCTCGCCGCACGCGGCCGCCAAGCCAAGGTTGTATTCAGGAGCAACAGCCGCGGTTATTCCGTTGCTGAATTGATTTGTTTGTTTCTTTTCCTATTTCTTTTGGGAATTGGGTTGAATTAATGTGTTGATTGGAGGGTGGGGAGAAACCATCAAAATCCCTACTTCTTGTTGAGATTCCAACTGAATATGTTATGATGCGCGGCAAACGGGACGAACCCGGATTCCATTTCCAGAAAGCTAGCCCGCTCGGTACTCATCTCGTCTTGTAACGTAAACACTACCTAAAATGTATTCTGCTTCCTGACCCAGTTATTTATTGATAGCTATGTGGAACACAAATTTGAATAAGATTTGCAACGTTGTCGCACACAAATTACACAAAAGATTGTATCCACATATCAATATGAGTACATTTTACCAAGACTAGCACACTCATGAACACGGTAAACCCATATGCAGCAGCACACTCGTCCAGCTATAGTTGGCATTATTACAACAGAATATAGCATCGCTATTGCATAAATATTAATGCCTCGTTTGGAAGATGGAGATTTTTCCTGATTCGTACGGGAATTGAATTGTTTCCTGTGAAATTCCTATGAAGTATTTTTGTAGGAATTTCACCGGAAATGGTTCAACTAAGCAATCGAGGAAAATTCCTGCATTCCAAATGGGATAGCTATAGTTGGTGTTATTACAACAGAATATGGCATGGCTATTTCATAAACCTTACAGTTCCTCCTATTACAGTTGTGCTACTGACTTCATCAACTGAAACAAGCATCTGCACCACACTTTCCATGGTAGGCCTTCTGCATCTATCTTCCTCCAGGCATGAAACAGCAAGCTTCATCATCATTCTTGCTTGCAAGTTATTGAATTGGCCATTCAATCTGTTGTCAATGAAATCGGTGATCCAAGATTGTTCGCTACCATCTGACTTCAACTTCTCTGCGAGCACCCTAATGATCCTTCGAAGGACCATTTCCACCTCCTCATCATCATTCTTTTCCAATTCTGAAACACGAGCTCCCTTCAGTAATTCTAGAAGCACCACTCCGAAGCTGTAGACATCCACCTTTGCTGTTATTGGGAGACTAGAAACCCATTCAGGCGCTAAATAACCTCTAGTTCCTCGGATCCGTGATACGTTTATATTGGATCCTCCTCTGTTCAGGAGCTTTGCAAGGCCAAAGTCAGCAATCTTTGGCTCCAAGTTGTCATCGAGCAGTATATTTTCAGGCTTCATGTCACAGTGGATGACCCACTCTAAGCACTCGTGATGGAGATATGCCAATCCTTTCGCCACCCCTAGAGCAATGTTAAATCTTTGCTTCCATCCAAGTAAGATCTGCGAGTCCTCACCACCAAACAAGATTTTATCCAACGAGCCATTCATCACGTATTCTGAAACCAATATCCTGTGTGGATCATCAGAACAGAATCCCCAAACCCTCACTAGATTCATATGGTAAATCCTGCCAATCACACTCAGTTCATGCTGGAATTCTTCCTCACCTTGGCTTATGTCTGCCAACTTTTTCACAGCTACTACCCTTTTGTCTTTCAAGACCCCCTTGTATACAATGCCTGATGCTCCCCTTCCAAGCTCATCCTGAAACTTTCGAGTAGCTGTGACCAACTCTCTGTAGGTGTATCTGCGAAAATGGTTGGTTATCATCTCATACCCAGCCTCAGCTGGCCATACTCCTCTTAATTGCCTGCCCTCCCTCCTCAAAACATACCATCCTAATACAATAAATATTAGCTCTACAAGAAATATCGCTGATAAGAATCCGTACAGGTAGAAATATTTCGATTCATTCTGATCAGTCTTAAGCATATCCAAGAAATCTGCTATGAAATATTTGTTTGCTTTACTACATTTAGGGCCATATTTAGGACTAAAAAGTTGTGACTGGGGGATTGAGGACTTCGACACTTCTACGCCCTTAGGAATCTTGATATACATGGTACCAGTACTACCAAGGTGCCGCAGCGTTACACCACCAAGAAGAACAGACTTTGGATAACAATCACCAATTCCTTGCCAGTATGCGAATCCCATGCAGTTACAGTCACTCAAGCATATGTTTTTGCAAAAGTGAAGAGAGACAAAATGATGAGCACTTAGATCATACCCGAAGAAATCAGTGTTTGGTAGCTTAACAAATCTCACCTTCTGCTCGTCGCAACTGACGTTGATCTTTGGGCTGCAGCCTTTGCTCCGGTCACTTGGATCGACAATCTCATATCCAGGGGGACATACACAAGCAGGCACTGGTGTATACACACATATTCCATTCCTACCGCACAAACCACGTACTTTGCAGAGTTGAGGAAATGCCATCCATGTGACTGACCAGGTTCCGTCCTCCTTTTTCAGACTGTACAGCCTGAGATTGCCATCATAATCTAGTGTTAGTCTCCTCATAATCCCAGGGCCCCAATCAGCAGCCGTGAAGGTTGCATTATCGCTTCCAAGGAAATGCCCCCAGCTATCAAGAACACCGCCTGTGGTGCTATTGAACGGTGTTCTAAGCTTTTCCCAGATAGTCCTGCTTGGATTTGGCCAATAGATAAATGAGAGATCCTTCTCATCATCAAACAGCGAAAGCAGGTATTGATCGTCAAAATGGAAGCTGTAATGGCCAGGAGAAAGCAATCTATTAGTGGAGACCAACTTCATGGTAGCATCAATGCTCTGAGTGGGTAATAAGGTATCAGTAGGAGAAGCAAAGCTTTGCCATAGAATGATATCACCTTTGCCCTTCACAATGAGGTTCCCAGTGTTCAAGAGCTGAGCTTGTTGAGCGGTAGAAGAGCTCACGTTGTTGGTCCATACGATCTGGCCATTGTAATCTTTTAAAACCATGCTCCCATCGGAATTTAACTTCACTTTGGATCCCCAAGTGTACACAGGGTGGAGAGAATTTGCGCTCCAGACGACAGTTTTTTCAGAGGAGTGGGAGAACCAAATAGAAAATATGGAGGCGTTGGATGAAATGTTGTGAAAGCCACAGGTGAAAGTACCATCTGGAGAATAGAGCACATCCGAGCTGTGCTCTACGGAGAGGGAGGAACCTGGAGAGAGTAAATCATGAGCTGAGACGCACAGAAGAAGTTGAATGGAAGTGAGGAGAAACAGAGAGGTAGAGCGTGCATCCATGGTTGTTGCAGCATTTGAGTTGATCTTTCAAATGATCAGAAATGCTCGTTATATAGGATACAACTGGTAATGCACAATGTACTGTCTAGACTTCAGATTAAGTGAAAGACTCTATACTATGATCTTTAAGATGACCAGAAGTGCACGCTATACAGTGCACAGGGAGCGTTGGACTTTCCGGAAAGTTAGGTTTAGTCTAACTTTCCGGAAAGTTAGGTTTCAGCCTAATGTCCATTGAATAACTGTGCACAGCACACAAGTCTACTTCAAAAAGATCCCATAAACATTTCTGGATGGAGGATATGTTAATATATTTTCACGTGATCATTTGTGCACTACAAAAGAAAAGGACAAATCGGGAGTTCAGACCAACTATACTATATTTCCTTTATAATATATTGGTTTGTTCTTTTCAATTTATAACTTATAGTTCGTGACTTCCTTCGAATAAATAAGTAGAATGGTTTCTTCGTCGTCTTTTTGCAGTGGCTTATCAAGATAATTTTTTCGAAGCGGCTTATCGGCATTTGATTTATTCGCACAGTCAATCCTGCGAGAATCCAATGTATCAATATGCACGGCGGCCAGCTTCTTGTGTTTATTCTTGCCATGGCTGGAAAGAAACTTTAATGTGGAGTAAATTGTGTACCGATGTATGTATTGCTCAATTTCGTCACAGCCGTCCTATAAAAACAGGGGTGGTACTACGTGGTATGTAGAAAGGTGTATAAATATGAGCCAAAGAAGGTTGAATATAGACGGTAGAGATATACATACCCCGCTTATTCTGAAGATCTAGAGTGCTACACATCATTACATCATTCTCTAGACCACACACCTCATCTTTAGCCGTCCTCGGGCACGGCTGGGAGCCTCCAGCGAAGCGCAGCCGCGAAGTGTGTGGTGATGATTCCCCGAGCTTGCCGTGCCTGGTGTCAACGCTCTCTTCGCGACCACGAACCAGGTCAATGCCTCGCTGAGCTAGCGTCCCTAGCACATGACTAGTATGCAAAATTTTTTAATTTTATGTATGCAATATTTTGATTTAATGTATGCAGCAATCAGTAACAATTAGTGTAAGATTGAGATATTTATCAAATATTTTTGTTACATACATAGCCAGAAATATTATATTTATATATTAATATTGTAACCGATCGTACTACACTAGCGTCCGGATCAATGGCCCGAACGCTAGCAACTTTCTAGTACTATTCCTGCCTCCGCTGAGCAAAGCGGACTCGACGACCGAGCGGGGAAAGCGAAAGGGTGTCCACAGCTCAACGACCGCCTCATCCATCGTTATCTAGTAGTATACAATTTAGCTTTTGCTCTTCTACTCTAGTCTTTACAGTGGGACTTTTGAGAGAGCTTTGGTTGGTCAGCACTAATCATTATCCGATGTGTCTTAGCCTGTTGTTCATTTCATTATGCTAGGGGAGTTTGAGGCTCTGAACTGCTTTTCCACAAGTTCGGCCGAACAAAAAGAAAAAGACAAAATTGGTTATACACCACTAAAAGATCGTTACTTTTTTTAAAACAATGAGAAATGGTTTGGTACATTCAGTTCTCTGCCGTTTAATGTAGCACATCCAACGGTTGTCATGGCCTTAACACCTCCGGTGTATGTGAGTGGTGTGCAGGGGTGGTGCTAGCGAAATGGACAAATAAGTAATTTTGCCCGAGAACATCGTCCTGCAACGAACACCTCGCGGTAGCAGATCAATCAAACCAAGTCTTCGTCCTTGTATAGCAGATCAATTGATAAACAGCATCTTTTCGTGGACTAACTATTGACCGCAAACTTTACAGGGTTGTGACGGGTCAGTGCTGCTCGACAACACGCCGAGCTTGACAGGTGAGAAGAATGCGCAGCCAAACAAGAACTCGCTTCGCGGGTGCGAAGTGGTCGACGACATCAAGACGCAGCTCGAGGATGCCTGCAAACTGCAGTGTCCTGCGCTGACATGCTCTCTCTCCTCTACCCATATACCTCTCTCTCTCTCGGCTGGTTTGGCCAGTGGCGGCGCGGTGGCCTGTGCACGGCGCGGCGGCCTGGGCACGGCACGACGCACAGGTGAGGCACAGCGAGGCGGCTCGCAGGCGGCGCGGCGGCGGCAGGCGACGGATGGCGCACGGACGAGGCACGGTGGACCGGTAGCAGCGTAGGTCGGCGGGCGGTAGGCCGTGAGGCGCAGGCTGAGCGGCGGATGGCCGTGGCGACGCGCGGCCGAGCGGCGGGCGTGGCCGAGGCGCCAAGGCCAGTGGCGGCGGTGACTGGCGCGCGCCTCGGCCTGACTCATTCTCTACAACAGGACGAAATTAAATGACGGTAATGCCCTTAATTAATGGATGGTTAGATTTGCTGGAGGTGTCAGCACCACCCACACCACTACATGGACCAAACCAATCTCCTAAAACAATACCACAGAAATGTAACAGTTCATTTTAGTGCCATTGAAAGAAAAAGATGTGAGCTCGCACTCACGGTGCTCTACATGGTGTGACGAGGGGCACACCCAGCGATTGGACATGCCAGAAATTTGATTCAAAACTTCTGACCAAAATTTTGACCGAAATGCCAAAATTTCGGTCATTTCACCCCCTTCATTACCCTCCGAAATAAATTATAAAACAAAATAGTTTCCCCGGGATAAATCAACTTATCCGTTTGTAGAGTACATAATAATCTTAATGAGTTATTGATTATGCCCGTCCTCCGATGGAACACGAACAATGATTGATACGATTTATACGGTCCATTACACAAGTGAAATTTGTAAATCCTTATATTTTATCACTATGCAGAAAGTCCCAACCTTGCCCTTGTCTCCTGCCTAAGTGTAACAGCCCAGGTTTTTCTGAAAATAAAATAAATAATTAAATGAATAAAAATTAATTAAAATAAGTATTTTTGTGCCTAAATTTTAAATTTGGATTTGCCCTGAATTTCTGTTTTTGAAAAAGCCTGATTTGAAAAGTAATTTAAGTAAAACCTAAAAATATTACTAAATAAAATGATATTTTGATTTTCTATAAAAATCCCAGTTCAAAATAATTATTTGGAGTTATTTGGCTCTTATTTGTTTTTTCTGAGTTTTCAGGAGTTTAAAATGTATTTTTGAAATTAAAAAGTATTTTAAAGTATGAAAAATATAATACCAACATTAGTTGAAAATATTTTTTATTAAGTCCAAAATGTCTCCAGGAGATTCTACGAATTTTTCTGGAATTTTTGGAGGCATTTTCATATTTTTCTGAGGCTTATTTAATTTCCTGTGCTTTTCTGAAAATCCAAAATCAAATAAAACTCCCTCCCTCTCCCTCCGGCCGCCACGTGTGCGGCCTGGTATGCGCCACGTCGCCCGCCCGAGCTCATCTCCGCCGCCCCCTCCACTTAACCCCTTCGGTCGTCAGATCTGGGTTGGGGCCACGCGCCACAATCCTGACCGTCCACGAGCTCCGCTCCCTCCTCTCTCCCCGGGGCCACCCGTTAGCGCCTCCCCCTTCCCCCTCTCGCTGCGCCGTGGGGCCCGCATGTCAGCTTCGTCCCCGCCCCGTCTTCTTCCTCCTCACTCCGCCTTCACCGCGCCGCGCCTGCCACCGAAACCGATGGCCCGCCCTTCCCGGCCGCCACCTCCCTTCTCCCGCGCATGCGCCACTTCCTTTCCTCCCCCACAAGACGCGCACCCCACTGCCCCCACCTTCCCACACCCCCACTCCCGCAACGGCCGCCGCCGCCGCCATTATCGCGCGGGCGGTTAGCTCGCCGCCCGGCTGCCGCCCCCTATAAAAGGCCCCGAGACCCCCTCCTCACTCCGCCACTCGCCTCACCTCCCCATTGCGGGTCCCAAAGCTCTCGAGCGCCCCCGCAGTTGAGCCCTTTCCCTCCGAGCCCCGGCTGCGCTCCGACGAGCAATTGTCGTCGAGCCGCCAGCCCCCAGGCCTCGCCACCGCCTCCAAAAGCTCCGCCGCGCCTGTGCGAACCCCCTCCGCTTCTCGACCGCACCTCCTCGACGCCGAAGAGTCCCCGCCGCCTTCAACCGAGCCGCGCCACCGCTCCTCCTCGTCGCTGGCCGCCTCCGCTCGCCGCCGGACCCCGCGCCAGGTAGTGTCGAGTTCCTCGCGTACCCCTCTCCCTCTTGCGCCCCTCACCGCCCGCCGGAGCACCGGTGAGCACGCCGTGCCCGCGCGCCACCCCGACCGGCCGGCCACATCAGCTTCCCCGTGCCTGCATGGTGGCTGATGTGGCGCCACGCCAGCGCCACCTCGGCGCCTCCTCGCCGGGTCAGCTCCACCCCGCCACCTCAGCACCTTCCTCCTTCCGTGGGCTCGGTCCATGGACCAGGGCCCACTGTCAGTCAACCCCCCCCCCTCATGGCTGACGCAATGCTGGCACATTAAATCGGATTTTTCAGTTGAAAAATAATCCAGCCAAAATTAAATTCCCTGCTGACGTAATAATTCAGATTTTCCTTTAGGAAAATAATTCCAAAAATCCTGATTTTTCATTTCCTCTCTTTTCAAACTTTCCGGAGCCCATTCTCCTTCGTCCTAGCTCCGATTTAGCCCATTCAAATTTCTAAATTCATCAAAAATTCCTCTCTATCCATTTATAGCATCAATTCAAATATTTGAAGTTAATTTGAATTTAATTTGAATTTATTTGAATTGGGTGGGTTATTTTCACGTGTAGACTTCGACGATTCGGGAAAATTTTCGACGAAGGTTCAAACCAAGTTGAAGAGCAAGGCAAGTCACACTCCTTGAGCATGTTGATCCCAGATTTCAAAATAAAACTATGTTGTTTTAAATTATTCTGCATGCATATTTGTATTCAGCATATTTCAATTCAGATTTAAATTTAGTTATTGCCTACTTGTTAATTCCTCTATTGAATTTGAATTCCTCAATACCTTGTCACCCTAGAATCAAACTCTAGTTAATACATTAGTGTTGGCTAGAGAGTTTAATCAAATGCTTAGCCCTGCTTAGACCTATTGGGTTGGGATATCTTTCACATAAAATGATGGTCTTTTTACATAAAATGATGTGCTTTTGATATGTACTCTTGACTTCGGTGAGTCAAGAAGGTTTATGAATTATTTTGAAAATAAAATAGAAAACTGGTTTAGACTTAGGCAATTGGTTAGAGTAGTGGGTGCAGGCATGCCCTGTTGGTTGGAGCGGCAGAGGTTGACTGTCGTGCACAGGGGTATGTGGTTGGGCCTAAGTCAGATTAAGAACCGGTCTGTGAGCTACTATTGCAAAGCCCTATCGTACTACCAAATGGCTGGTATGGGACAGCTCTGGCTGAATAATTTGCGAAGTCCCAACCTGAGTCAAGCTGTAGGTTGAAAGTGAGCGTGGTTGGTGCCATGTGAAGTCTCACTTGGGCGAGCGTGGTTAAGCCATAAGAAGTCTCGTCTAGGCTCAAGAGAGGGTCCCGGTCTGATGGATTCCTTACTGGGGTGAAATCTTAGAGTTGGCTCGGCCAGGTTGAAGGCTTTGCATTGTAAAGGCCTTGTCACGACCCCCCACCGCACACCTAAGGAAGTGTGTAATCTAGTGGTACAAAGGGATGATCGTGTCTTGTGGGTAAAGCTGTACAACCTCTGCAGAGTGTATAATCTATCCTGGATAGCCGTGCCCACGGTCATGGGTATGCTGAGTAAGAGTTTTTCATGGATTAGACTTTGCTTTTCAAAAATGATTTTCGAAAACCTTATGGATGGATGGAATCCATGAGAGGATGAAAACCTTGTGGGTGGACGGAACCCATGAGAGAATGGTAGCTTGTGGATGGATGGAATCCGCGAGTGTTTGAAGCGTGTGGATGGATGGAATCCATATGAGATCTTTTGGAAAAGATGGTCCGGGTGGGATGCCCGTGGATAGGTTGGTGTTTGGTCGGAGCCGGCACTGACGGTATTACTTTCTACTACAAGTATTGTTTTTACTTACTGTATTAAATTCAGCAATTTCAATCTACTTATTGTATTTCTTAAATATTGTTTTATGCAAACTAACCCTATAAGTCTTCCATTAAAGCCTTTATCATTATGGTGCATTTTTCGTGTGACTTGCGGAGTACAAGTTTGTACTCACCTTGCTATTTCCACACAGAGAAGGAAGACGTCAACTACGGTGAAGATCTGGACGAGTAGGCCGCGTCTTACTGTCATTTGCTTGTGGGCAGGCTTGGGCTTCGCTTTCATCAGTTTGCTTCCGCAGTTATTTGCTTTATTTATTTTGCCAATGAGTATTGATGTAAGACTTGGCCATAAGGCCGTATCTTTCATTTAATATAAGAAGTCATTTGTGCTTGGTATTTATCTTTGTTGTCACTGTGTGCACTAGCTGATCCTGGACTAATGCGATTTACACAGAGGATCCAGGAGTCGTTACTCCGGGTTCCGACACTAAGGCACCTTTTGCCCACTCTTTACTTGTTGGTACAACAATGACTTCTCTAACTATCTATCCTTATCTCTTTCCTTTCTTTCTCATAGCATTCATCTGATTTAAACATTATTTTTATGTTATGTATGGTGATAATTATTTTAATAGGTAAATACTTGTTTTACTGAAGATACTCGGATCATATGTTCAAAAGGATGCTTGCCAGAGTTTATATCGAAGTTCTATGCTCCAGGTTTGTCTGGGTAAAAGTCACCCTCCAATCCTCATTCCTTTTCTGCGGTTAGTATGCATTCTACGGTTTAATTTACTAGTGTCAACGAAAATAACAGTTAGGTAAATAACTAGATAAATTGCACTAAGGTGTCCCACGTGATCCCTAAATTTTGTTTTATCCACTGTCAAATTTTTACGGCTCAGTTGCTATTTTAATTGTCAGGTTCACTTTTAAATCATTGTGAACCGTTTAAAATATTCTTAATGCAATTAATTTATTCTAATAATCCTAAATAATTATTAATGCATTTCTACAATTTTTTATGTGACTAACAAAATTGGTTAGGTATTTAAATATGCAATAGAATGATTTAAATGGCAATATACTAATTTAATCTGTACGTGTTAAATTTTAATCTACTAATGGTACTAAGTTCATTTTTAAATAATTATAAATATTGATTAGTGGTGTTTCATAATTTAACATAATTAGCAAAATTTTATTTAGCAATTTAGCATTCACCGAAAGGCTCCAGGTTAAATATTCGTGAATACGATTTTATTACGTACGCTTATTCTCTCTCTTCTCTGTCTCCTCCCATTTTCTTTCTCCCGTTCGGTCGAAGACTTCCTAGCCCTTCCCTTCCTTCTCCCTCTATTCACTTGGCTGATTTTTTTTCTGACCACCTGCTAATTAACCTTCCATTAATTAACCCTACAATAGTTATACTAATTATTTTTATTAATTAATCTACACTATTTATTTACACTAATTAATCTACATTCATCATTTATACTAATTAATACATACTAATTATTTACACTAACAACTCACATTTATTAATTAATCACTCACCTAACTAATTACTTGCCTAATTAATTTCTTGCACTAATTAATTCTACACAATTTTCTTACACTAATTAATCTACCTTAATTAATTATACTAATTAATTTGTTATACTTGTTAATCACCCTACCTAACCCCTAATGTACAAAACACACGCGCACACAACTCACTTCTAGTCAAGCAATTTTACATTGGATGAAACAAAATACTAGAGATTTCAAGTTGTCAGATTGTTGTAAGATCTCCAATCCTTAGATTGGTGCAAGATTTTGCAAGTAATATGCTGAACAGGTTGGGTAGCACACCTACAATTGCACTAGTCTTTGAGAAAGAATCCACTAGGCAGACATGACACTGTCACACAAAGTCACAAACCATGGCAATATAGTGATATATTACTCAAATATGACTGAACATTACACAGAAATTTTTTGTCTTAAGGAAGAGAGCAGCACCTAGTGGAGCATCATGATTGAGTGGTTGTCTGGTCGATTGGCGCCTGCAAGAACCAAAAGCAGGTTTAAGAATTACACAATGTGTATTGGATGCACACCACAGTTCTAAACGTATGCACACTACATCTTTGTTACTACAAAGGGATTCTGAAACATCACCAACATTACAGCATGCATAGATTCTGGTGATAAGTCAAAGAGGTTAGATGCAGGGCATCTTTACATGGCTCTAAAGGTGCAATAATGTAGATAGCATGGTGTAACATCACTAGCTCATTGGCCGAAAACAGGAATCAGTGACAAATATATAAAAATGCTAACTATGATTACAATATATCAATTAGGCAAGTTGAGCCTGGAATAAGAAATATATAACTAACCTCTCTTAGCCAAATCAGTGCCTAAATAGTAATACTGGCAGTGAACACAATTGCTCGGTTAAAAGTTGACATGTGTTTTTGTCTTTGAACATAACACTCCGCTATAAAAAAAAATGCAGCTTTTCAATTGACTGGAGCAGAACATTGAAATTATGCTTCTGGACGTTAAGTTAGGACTTTCTTCCTGGACAGTATCTTTTTTTTTTATTATTTTCATCTGTCAAAAGCCTGGGAGTTGAAATTCTAATATTTTAAGGGATATTAGGTACAGGAAAGTTTTAAAACACCTGAAAATTTTTAAAATAAAATTATTAATTTTTCACGAGTCATAAACAAACAAGAGTTTCAGGTATGCCCTTTGCCAATCAAGTGTCTGTTTTAAATAAGTAAAACTCAGAATAATCCTGCAACTACAATATAGTGTAGTGGAAAAAAGTCCATCAGGTCTATATAGTATAGACTATACTGTCCTTGCCCTGCATTTCCCCCTTCCCATTTGAAATTCTCACATAATTGCATCAATCGAATGTTTCATTTCAAATCCTTGTGTTACAATAATCAGTGGCGGAGGGAGAGTATATGCACCGGGGTACAGTTGCACCTCCAAAATTTTTGCTAAAAAATCTGGTATATACCTCCTAATATAAAAAAGTATATACTACATATGCTCCTATACACTATACACAGTGGCGGAGGGAGAATATATGCATGGGGGTACAGTTGCACCCCTAAAATTTTTGCCAAAAAATCCACTATATACCCCCAATATACAAAGTATATACTGCATATACTCCTATACACTATACATACTCCTAGCAGCCCATTACTACATTAGGCCCAAAGGCAACAGGCATCGGCATGGTCCATGTTTATTCTCAAATGTAGCTCTATATAGTATAGCTCTGTTCTCAAATGAGTCAAATCTAAAATAGAGGGACAAAACTATCAGTGACACAATGACACAGTGTACTAGTATAGCTCTATTCTCAGTTCTCAAATCTGAAGACTGAAATGAGATCTCGATTAGGGTTACTGAGTTAGTGGAGCTTAGAAGTTAGCCTTTGCTTTATCTAATTATGTTGTATTTGGTTCAATACTGCTCATAACTAGGAAGGCACAGGAGTGAAGGTGATTCATCAGGTGCTAACTCCTTTTTGAAGGACATGGGTTGTCTTTACTCTTTATTGTACAAATCATGTATAGGTGTCTGATTACCAGAATACCAGTGTATCTGTGATACATTGGTACCTGAGTGTTGTTCTTGATAGAGAACAGAGCAAACATTTGTCATTTGAGGTTCCTCAAGGCTAACCACAGCGGAATCTAGTAATACTGTAGTTGCTTCTTTTTTTAGTTCAGTACTTCAATGTTAGCTTCACTTCCTATTATGAGCCTTTCTAGGACTAGTAGTAATTCTTATATTGCTTTAAGTTCATGATTCGTTAAGCTGTGTTTATAATTATTTTTCTTTACTTATAATTATCTATATGTCTTAATTTTATATCTTTATCTTGAAAATCCTGGCTCTGTCACCGACAATAATTGCATCATAACATTTCAAATCATTTGAAATTCTCACACACAGCTTACAGCAGAGGGCATTATGGGCCAATCCTGGAATAATAAAAAAAAAGGGGGAGGGACGCCGCCAGGCCCAAACGTAGCACCTGCATGCGGACGAAGGCCCATATTACGCGACCAACTCTGATCAGTCCCCGAAGCTGCCTACCACTGGCGGCCGTAGCCGAAAGCCAGTGAATCTGCTCCGCATCCGCGGCTCAGGTCCACCACCACGCGCGCCCTCCCACACGCAGCGCCACTTCGTAGTCGTCGCCCTCTTCCTCTTGGCCTCCCACGGCACCGGCGCACCTCGAGGCCGGCGCCGGAGACGAGACACCGGTACTCCGCTCGCCGCACGCGGCCGCCAATCCAAGGTTGTATTCAGGAGCAACAGCCGCGGTTATTCCGTTGCTGAATTGATTTGTTTGTCTGTTTTCCTTTTTCTTTTGGGAATTGGGTTGAATTAATGTGTTGATTGGAGGGTGGGGAGAAACCATCAAAATGACTACTTGTTGTTGAGATTCCAACTGAATATGTTATGATGCGCGGCAAACGGGACGAACCCGGATTCCATTTCCAGAAAGCTAGCCCGCTCGGTACTCATCTCGTCTTGTAACGTAAACACTACCTAAAATGTATTCTGCTTCCTGACCCAGTTATTTATTGCTACCTATGTGGAACACAAATTTGAGTAAGATTTGCAACGTTGTCGCACACAAATTACACAAAAGATTGTATCCACATATCAATATGAGTACATTTTACCAAGACTAGCACACTCATGAACACGGTAAACCCATATGCAGCAGCACACTCGTCCAGCTATAGTTGGCATTATTACAACAGAATATAGCATCGCTATTGCATAAATATTAAGGCCTCGTTTGGAAGATGGAGATTTTTCCTGATTCGTGCGGGAATTGAATTGTTTCCTGTGAAATTCCTATGAAGTATTTTTGTAGGAATTTCACCGGAAATGGTTCAACTAAGCAATCGAGGAAAATTCCTGCATTCCAAATGACATGGCTATTTCATAAACATTACAGTTCCTCCTATTACAGTTGTGCTACTGACTTCATCAACTGAAACAAGCATCTGCGCCACACTTTCCATGGTAGGTCTTCTGCATCTATCTTCCTCCAGGCATGAGACAGCAAGCTTCATCATCATTCTTGCTTGCAAGTTGTTGAATTGGCCATTCAATCTGTTGTCAATGAAATCGGTGATCCAAAATTGTTCACTGCCATCTGACTTCAACTTCTCTGAGAGCACCCTAATGATCCTTCCAAGGACCATTTCCACCTCCTCATCATCATTCTTTTCCAATTCTGAAACCCGAGCTCCCTTCAGTAATTCTAGAAGCACCACTCCGAAGCTGTAGACATCCACCTTTGCTGTTATTGGGAGACTAGAAACCCATTCAGGCGCTAAATAACCTCTAGTTCCTCGGATCTGTGATACGTTTATATTGGATCCTCCTCTGTTCAGGAGCTTTGCAAGGCCAAAGTCAGCAATCTTTGGCTCCAAGTTGTCATCGAGCAGTATATTTTCAGGCTTCATGTCACAGTGGATGACCCACTCTAAGCACTCGTGATGAAGATATGCCAATCCTTTCGCCACCCCTAGGGCAATGTTAAATCTTTGCTTCCATTCAAGTAAGATCTGCGAGTCCTCACCACCAAACAAGATTTTATCCAACGAGCCATTCTTCACGTATTCTGAAACCAATATCCTGTGTGGATCATCAGAACAGAATCCCCAAACCCTCACTAGATTCATATGGTAAATCCTGCCAATCACACTCAGTTCATGCTGGAATTCTTCCTCACCTTGGCTTGTGTCTGCCAACTTTTTCAGAGCTACTACCCTTTTGTCTTTCAAGACCCCCTTGTATACAATGCCTGATGCTCCCCTTCCAAGCTCATCCTGAAACTTTCGAGTGGCTGTGACCAACTCTCTGTAGGTGTATCTGCGAAAATGGTTGGTTATCATTTCATAACCAGCCTCAGCTGGCCATATTCCTCTTAATTGTTTGCCCTCCCTTCTCAAAATAAGCCATCCCAATAAAATAAATATTACCTCCACAAGAAATATTGCTGATAAGAACCCATAGAAGTAAAAATACTTCAATTCACTCTGACCGCTCATAAGCACATCCAAGAATTTCGCTGTGAAATACATATTTGATGTACTACAGTTTGGCCCATATTTAGGACCAAAAAATTGTGACTGGGGAATTGAGGACCCCGACACTTCTACGCCCTTGGGAAGCTTGAGATAGATGCTACCAGTACCATGCTGTAGGCTTACACCACCAAGAAGAATATTCTTTGGATAGCAACCACCAACTCCTTGCCAGTATGCGAACCCATTACATTTGCAGTCATTCAAGCATATGTTTTCGCAGAAGTCAAGAGAAACCGAAGTATGAGCACTTAGATCAAACCCTAAGAAATCAGTGTTGGGTAGCTGAACAAATTTCACCTTCTGCCTATCACAAGTGATATTGAACTTTGGACTACAGCCTTTGCTCCGGTCACTCTGGTCGAGGATCTCATATCCAGGGGCACATACACAAGCAGGCATAGGTGTATAAACACATATTCCATTCATACCACACAAACCATGTACGTTGCAGAGCTGAGGAAATGCCATCCATGTGACTGACCATGTTCCGTCATCCTTTTTCAGACTGTACAGCCTAAGATTGCCATCATAATCCAGTGTTAGTCTCCTCATAATCCCAGGGCCCCAATCAGCAGCCGTGAAGGTTACATTATCGCTTCCAAGGAAATACCCCCAGCTATCAAGAACACCACTTCTTGTACTATTAAATTGCTTCCTTCCCTTTTGCCAAATAGTCATTCTTGGATCTGGCCAATAGATAAAAGAGAGATCATTTTGTTCATCATCGAACAGTGAAAGTAGGTATTGATCATCAAAACGGAAGCTGTAGTGGCCAGGAACAAGCAATCTATTAGCAGATACGAGCTTCATAGTAGCATTAATGCTCTGAGTGGGTAATAAGGTATCAGTAGGAGAAGCAAAGCTTTGCCATAGAGTGATATCACCTTTGCCCTTCACAATGAGGTTCCCAGTGTCCAGGAGCTGAGCTTGTTTGGCATTTGAAGATCTCACATTGTTGGTCCACACTGTCTGGCCATTGTAATCTTTTAAAACCATGCTCCCATCAAAATTTAACTTGACTTTGGATCGCCAGGTGTACACAGGGTGGAGAGGGTTTGCGCTCCAGACAACAGTTCTGTTAGATGTGTTGGAGAACCAAATGGAGAAGGTGGAGGCATTGGGGGAAATGTTGTAGAAGCCACAGGTGAATGTACCATCTGGCGAACGGAGCACGTCGTAGCTGTGCTCTACGGAGAGGGAGGAGCCTGGCGAGAGTAAATCATGAGCTGAGATGCATAGAAGAAGTTGAATGAAAGTGAGGAGAAACAGAGAGGTAGAGCGTGCATCCATGGTTGTTGCAGCATTCTAGTTGATCTTTCAAATGGATCAGAAGTGCGTGCTATTATAGGATCCAGATAGCAATACAGTCCACAGGGTGCGTTGGACTTCCCGGAAGGTCAGGTTGGAACCTATGGCTTTTGTGCCCATCGAACACGTGTGCACAGCACACAAGTGTACTTCAAAAAGATCCCATAAACATTTCTGGATGTACGATATGTTATTATATTTTCACTTGATCATTTGTGCGCTACAAAAGGAAAAAACAAATCAGGATGTGAGACCATATAAAATTGGTTATGACGACTAGAGGGGGTGAATAGGCGCAAAATAAATATTTCCTATACGACTAGAGGGGGGTGAATAGGCGCAAAATAAATATTTCCTATTTAAGTGTTTGTTCTATTGAACTCTAGTGCTATTAGAAAGACACTAAGTTCAAGAACACCAAGGCTATACTATGAACACAATGAACTAAACAATAATTTCAGCAACTTGACCATCAAGAAATATCAAGAACTTAAGATCCACTTAACCAAAATTGAAAAAATTTAAACTATAGCAAGATAAGGTCATTAGGGTTATAATTCCAAAAGGAATTGCAGAATAAAGTCCAAGAGAGAGACCTATTTTGCTCAAGATCTACGTTGCACCAAATCTGAAATTTTAGCAACTTGGCCGACAAGAAACATCAAGAACTCGTGATCTATTCATCCAAAATTGATGAAATTTGAACCATGGCTAGGAAATGACTCGACCTAACGAAACATCTCCAAATGTGATCATCTCATCACTTGAGTTAGGACTAGGGAAGAGAACCAACGGGAGTTTTCGGTCATGTGGCGAGAACAGCCGGAGTCTACAAGCCAAACATCTTCCTTTTTAGCCCGACAACCTAAATCCGTGAGAAGAAAACATTGGTGGCTCAGTACTGGGGTAAATAAGAGCATATCTAGGAACCCAGTACTGAGTCACACAACAAGCAGTAGATCTAGTCACAGAAGAAAAAGACTGATCTCTCTCAATACTACGCACCTCACCTCTCACAGAGTTAGAAGGTCTAGAAGTAGACATCAAACCTCTACTAGGTCCGTGTCGGGACCCCGGATTTCCGAACCCGGACCCTCTGTGTAATACCGCACTAGTCCCAGATCAAAGCTAGTGCACACAGTTAAACAGAAATGATTCATAACCAACAACGCATTATTACAATTACAAAGAGTACTGACCAACAGGTCTCATTATTACATTTGGGGTTTCAAGACCCCGCACAATCATAAAACACAGCGGAAGCAAAATAAATCCAGCGGAGACCCATCAATACGCCACAGGCAATTGACTGGGGAAGCGCGACCTAGAACTCCTGGAATCCTTCGTCGAATCCACCCATGAAGTAGTCGTAGTCTCCTTCTTGGGCTTCGTATTCCTCTGAATATTATTTTTGAGTGCAGCATGTGAGTACATAAAGTACCCCGCAAGTCTTGGGGAAAAATGCAATAGATGCAAGGTTTGACAAAGGAAGGCTATATGGTTCTTTTGCACAAAGCAATGTTTTAATTCCAATTACTACTAATTATTTTCGAAGGCATCAATGTTTTAATTCCAATTACTACTAATTATTTTCGAAGATAAATTATCTTAACAGTCACCACGCTTCCTTTGGCATGAGACACAGATAAATTATCACAAAGCCTTTACTTCACTCTAGACTAGCTAGACACCACCCGCTGAGGTTTCACCGCAGAAGGGTTAAATCTGCTCAATCCGAAGCCCCCTCTTGCGCCATATGAGTATAGTAAATCCCTGTCCCTCACTGTGAATAACCAGTAAATCACTGGCATCCACTTTCCACTGGTGGCACCTAAACCAGACTATCATGAGTTACTCAGCTAGGTTGTACCCATATAGACTTAGGGTTGTACGGTAGTGCTCAGTCTGGACAAACACAAGCGTCGGTCCTTAGTTGACTAGGGTGGAACATACACTTTACAAGATCTCTTGCTTACCGCACCAACCCAAACCAACCATCCACCCTAATCTAAGCCAATTTCCACATTTTATTTTATTTTTAAAGATCAATGGCAACTCCAATCACCACTAGACTTATAAACACAAGGTTATTACAACAAATCATAATTTTCCATTTTCAAGATTTCAAAGGTATTAAACAGCGTAACTAAGCATTATACTACCATTCTATTATTCACAAATAATCATAATACTCTCATTAATGAGACAAAGGAAATTCTAGGGTTTCAAGGTACATGGCATTCAACTTCAATTGCGGGCATAACAAAGGTAGATTAACTAATACCTTAAGATTTGAACTAATGTTTTATGTAAATAGCAATGCACATAATTAAAAATAATTAAAATATTTCAAAATCATAGGTCCAAGATGATCAAAGGAGACTTGCCTTTTTGCACGCTCTCTGGGTCTTCCTGCTGCGGAGTCTAGAGATCTTCGACAACGTTGGACTCTACGCGCGAAAAGACAGGGCAACAAAACAAATAAATACAAAAAAATTCAAATAAAATCAAAAATTCAAATAGAGGCCATATTTGGATAGGTTATGATTTTAGAAGAATTTAGAAATTTGAATGGCTCAATTTGGAGTTAAAATGAGAAAGTTATGCTCATTTGAAATTCTCAGTTTGAATAAATACAGAAATTATGAAATTTCTGACAGGTGGGGCCCACTGGCAGGATTTACTTTTTTAATCTTTTATTTTATTGCTTTATTCTGAGTCTATGACAGGTGGGACCCACTGGACAGTGAGCCCACTGGCCCTGCCTCTGACATGTGGGACCCCTCTGGGTTCTGGGCCCAGATGTCAGTGGGGAGCGCAGACGGGTGGGGTCCAGACGGCAGTGGCCAGCGCAGACGGCAGCCGCTGACGTGCGGGGCCTAGCTGTCAGTGCAGAAAATAGAGAAATGGCTCAACCTCAGCGTGCGGAGCCGGGGGCTCGAACGCGCGCCGAGGGAGCCGGGGGAGAAGGGAGTAACGGTGCTAGCCAGTTGGTCGGGGGAGGCGTTGCTTACCCATAAAGGGTAGGTAAACCCTTTGAGGGGTACCTGCTGGAGGGGCCAGGCAGAGGTGGCCGGAGGCTAGGGAAGGCCGGAGGGTTCGGGTGATGCCCAAAACGGGATCCCTGTGCGAAGGCGGTTCTGCCTGAGGGGTCGGCGGGGTCTGGTGACGAGCGGGGACGGCCGGCGACGAGGAGGAGCGGTGGCGCAGCACGGGTCCTCCGGTGCGGCGTTGCTCCGGCGGCAAGGAGGGGCGGCTGAGGTGTCGGGGAGGTTCGCCTGGGCACGGGGATGCTCGGAGTGGCGGTGGCGGGCTCTAGGGAGGATCGAGGCGGCGGCGATTGCTCGCCGGAGAGCGGCGGAGCTCGGGGAGAGAGGTGGCACGGTGCTGGGGTGCTACGGAGCTCGGGAGAGAGAGCGGAGGGCAGTGGGCGGTTGTGCGGAGGGAGGCGGAGCCTTGGGGGCCTTTTATAGGGGCGGAGAGGGGGACACAGGCGCGCAATCCCTCGCCGGAGATGGCGGCCGGAAAACGGAAGGGAGCGGGGAGGGAAGGAAAGAGGGGACGCGGAAGGAAGGAGAGGTGCGGAAGCTCGGGGATTTGGTCGCGGGGTTCCAAAACCGGAGGAAGCCAGGGAAGGAAGGAGAGGATCCGCGGGGAAATCGGTCGCCGGCGCAAGAAAGGAAAGAAAGGGGAGAAGAAGGAAGGTGGCGCGCGGGAGGAAGGGGAAGACCCTGACAGGCGGGGCCCGTGCGCAGCGAGAGAGAGAGGGGAAGTGGGCGGGCGGCGCGGATCGTAGCCACGAGGCCCGGGGGCGGATCGGGCGGCGGGTGCGGGCGCGAGCGGTTGACAGCCGGGGCCCAGGGGCAGAGAGAGAGACGTAGGGAGGCTGACGGGCCGGGCCCGCTTGGCGGAGGGAGGGGGAGTGAGCGGCCTGGATTAGGCCGAGCGGCGACGTGGGCGGTCCTGGGCCGTCCACGCGTTGGCTGGAGGGAGGGTTTGAAATTTTGATTTTAGAATTTGATTTATATTTTCAGAAAATGCTAGGAAATTATTTAGGCCTCAGAAAAATATGAAATTACCTCCAAAAATTCCAGAAAAATTCACAGAAGCTCCTGGAGATATTTTGGACATAATAAAATTATTTCCAACTAGTGTTGGTATTTAATTTTCATACTTTAAAATACTTTTTACATTTTAAAAATAGGTTTTAAACTCCAGAAAATCAAATAAAAGCCAAATAAAATCCAATTACTTTAAAATAATTAATTTGAATTTAAATTTTTTCATAAAGAAAAATTTTGGGATGTTACAGTCCGGCCGTTATAGAAGAGCGGATCTGACCTATAGCAGTACCCTAATCACGCCGAGGATATCTACCTCGACGAGGAAAACAAGGTCTATCCTTAGGACGGTGGAAACCCTGACCAGAAGCAGCTCGAGGACCAAAACCAGAAGAAGCCAGACAACTAAGTCCTCGACGCTGCCTAAAACCAAGTAACTAAGAAAATATGGCTATGACTTTAGACCTTATATTGGTCTTAGAAGCACTCTGAGTCTGGGGCTGACCCTGAATACCCCTAAGAGCGCGAACATGGTCTTTACGCACGATCTTGACATGCCTGAAGTAGAACTCAACCACATGTCCATCCTTTTGACAGAAGATACAATGATACTTCGTCTTTTGAGAGGTCGAAGTAACAAGTGGCACAACCTTACTATCAGAAATCTCTTGGGCAAAGTCCGCAAACTTAAACACTATTTTCTTATACTCGGGCTCAACCTCGATCACGCCTGCTCCTACGCTCTAACAATAGCAAGTGAATGTTTCCTCATATTCTCTAAGAAATCATATCCTAGATCTTGATTAAACTTGCAAATCTCATATTTGTCTAGGATAAGATTGAGCCTTTTCTTGCCTCCAACAATTTTTTCAAGAGTGTTCATGAGGTACTCAAACTTTCGAAAAAAAGAGACACATGAAGCATAAGGAGAGGGTGAGGAAACAGAAGGAAAGGATGAAGAACCAGAAGAAGAAGATCGAATAGCACATGCATATCTCTCCTTATGCACAGCCACCTCAACTTTGAGGGCTTCATAAGACACACAGGGGGCAGTTCTAATCCTAGCCATCTGGGCCTCGTAACTCTTCCTAAAAGCCTTTTGCATATCCTCTAATTTCTCCTCAACTTCAGAACAGAACACACAATCAGATTTTGACTTCTCTAGTAAATTCTTAGTTAACTTCGCACATTTTTCATCCAATGCAATCAATTCAGATTTTAATTTTTCATAATTATTGCATGGTGAGCTAACAGGTGCCTTAGAAGCATATTAAGCTATTTTCTTGTTATGATCACACATGTTCTAAAATTGCATAGATATAGATTCAATTTTAGTAGTTAATTTTGGGCAGTTAGCACATGAAGCAATAGGTTCCATGAAAGCAGCTTGTATTTTAATGATTTTAAGATCTGCCTTCTTTAGATTATTTTTCAAGTTGTTACAGTTATCACAGATTTCAGGTAAATCAAGAAACATGGTATATAATCCTCAAAAAGCATTATCCTTATCCTTACATAAGGTGCAGAATATAGTCTCAATAGAATCAGATAAAAGAGGAGCAACTCTAGCCATCTCTATCTCAGCTAACAGACTAATATTCTCCACCTTAAGCAAATCTAGCTCAAAATTCACACTATCATGCGAGGACCTTAACTTCACCATATCTCTAAGCAAGGAAGCACAAACATCACAATCATCATGGGAGGAAGCAGATCTAAGTGAAGTAAGCTTCCGTGACAAGCTCTCTACCTCCTTCTCTAACTCACCACACTTAGTCCTAGACCTAGCATAAAACTTCCCTAACTTGAGAAAAACATCATTAAGATGATCGTACAAGGGGCATACCTCATCGGAGTCGTTGTAGAGATTATCATCGCTGATGCCGTTCTTGTCAACCATGAAGCACATCCCAATGAAGTCGTTGTCGTCCTTGGTGTCCTTCTACGGATCATCCTCGCCATCATCGTCGCTCCAGCCCTCCATGTCGCTGAAGTCGAAGTTGTCGAAGGCGGTGAGGACGCGGTGGAAGAGCTTCTAGGCCTTGCCGAAATTGTGGTACTTCTTGTCCTTGCCTTGATCACGAGCTGGCAGCTTCTTGTTGTGGTTCTTGCTGATGTAGTTGTTCTTGCTCACACCGTCATAGTCGTTCTTGCCCTTCTTCAGTTTGCAGTTCTCTCAAATGTGGTTGGGGCCACCACACTCGAAGCAGATCACCAGACCTCCTCTCTTCCTCTCTCTCTCTAACACTCTTGTATGTGTGTGAGAATTTTCTGGCTAAGAGGGCTAGCTCACTCTCTGGGAACTGCTCGAATTGGTCATCGCTCATCTCACACATAGCAGCCAAAGAGAAACCCGAAGCACTATCAGAAGATGCTCCAGAAGCAAAAGGGGGATCGGTGACCAAAGCCATCGACTGTGACTTTGTCTTGCGAGAGACGATGTCAATCTCATGAGTCTTGAGGCATGAGTACAATGCATCAAGAGTCAAGGTCGACAAATCAGTTGTGTCCTTGATGACGGTCACTTTCATTTCACAAATTCTAAGGTCCAAGATAGAAAGCATCTGACGAGCATTGTTCGAGTCTGAGTATGTAAGATCAACAGCTTAGAAGTTACTCAGAATCTTATGAAATCTTCTAAAGCACTCATCCAGGGACTCACCAGCAAGCATCTCGAATTTGTTGTATTCTTGCTTGTACTAGTCCTGTCAGCCGGTCTTGATCTAGGTGGTGCCCTCATGGTATGCATCGAGGGTCACCCAGATGTCAAATACCAACGTGAGATGAGAGATGCGATCAAACTCACTCCGGCTAAGACCTTGAATGATGATGTTCTTTACCTTATCATTTGCCTCCATATCTGGCGTATTCATATCCGTGATGTGCTCATCAGTAGGAACAACGAATCTGGTCTTAACATTTCTCCAAATCGCATAGCCATGAGCCTATATGTAAGACTCTATCCTACTCTTTCAAAAGAGATAGTCGACCCCATCAAACATAGGAGTCTTAGTGAAATACTTGTCTATTGCCATAGCTCAAAAACCGGTCAAGATCTAAAAAGAGCAAAATCGAGCTCTGATACCAATTGAAGGATCGGTTATGGCATCTAGAAGGGGCGAATAGGCGCAAAATAAATCTCCCCTACTCAAGTATTTGTTCTCTTGAACTCTAGTACTATTAGAAAGACACTAGCTTCAAGAATACCAAAAGTACACGAAGAACACAATGAGCTAAACAAGAATTCCAGCAACTTGACCATCAAGAAATATCAAGAACTTAAAATCTACTTAACCAAAATTGAAAAATTTTAAACCATAGCAAGATAAGGTTCTTAGGGTCATAATTCAAAAAGGAATTGCAGAATAAAGTGAATAAATACCATGAGATAGACATATCTTGCTCAAGATCTACGTTGCACCAAATCTAAAATTTCAGCAACTTGTTCGACACGAAACATGAAGAACTCGTGATCTACTCATCCAAAATTGTTAAAACTTGAACCATGACTAGAAAATGATCTTAGGGCTAAGATTCCAAAAGGAATTACAAAGATATGCCTAGAATCTCAACCCATCATGCAAATAGTTCAAGCTGCACCAAAAACAGCAATTTCAGCACAAGAACTCGGGTGATGCAGACACAACTTGGGCAAGAATGAATTCTAGTGGATCTTGCTGGATTGGGACATGTTCCAAAAGAACTCCTCAACCTCTTATACGTCCTAGATCCAATAGAATCACAGCAAGTAGAAGGAGGGGAAGAAAGCTCAAGTTACAACAAAGAAAAGCTAGAAATTGCAAGAAATAAAATAAACTTTAGAACATGAATGAACTTGAAACTTTTATTGCTTTCAGAGGAAGGATTTTGAAACTACACTTCCTAGTAGGCAAAGCTCAAAGGAGCATAAGGTAAACCCTAAAATCCTTCTCAAAGACTTGTGGTGGAGGCATACCCCCACCACTCTGTTTATAGCCCTTTGGGAGCAATCTCAACCCTTAGATCACCTCAAGGGCTAAGATTAACTCTTTCCACTCACTCATATCCACTTAGAGTTCAGCCAACCCTTTCCTAGAATAACCCTCTAGGCTAGCTACAATTGCATCAATGCCTTTAGCACGTATTACAAAGCGGCTATTACAAAATATGAGCCCTCAGCTCTACACAACTCAATGCACATGGTTTATCTAGCCCTAAACCATCTTCAAGAGTGAACAGTAGTATTCTCCATCTCAAAGATTCCCGGTAATATGCCAATTACCTCAATGCCCTTATGTTGACTTTGGTCAACATAAGCCACCTGGAGCTACCACACTACTCCATCTTGACGGTCTTGACTCCTCACTGACTTGTCACATCTACACCTTGTGTCGAGATCCGAACACCCTCGGACCGCCTCGCTGGCACTTGGACACTACCAAGTCACCCTGAGTCATCACATGGATCCATCTCACGCCATCTTCACGAAGACTCTATTTTTATGACTGGACTTGATCCCGCATGATCTCCTCGACCTCCATGATCGTTCTGGATGCCAAGCTCTCAAAGCTTGCTCCCGATCCCTGTCGATGATCATCCAAGCCATCAAGTCAACCTGCAGTTAACAAAGACAAAAGAAATTGTTTTCTTGGCACAAGTGTCGTACACTTGACCATCATTACTGAAAACATACATTATAATATCCTAAACAACCTAGCTTAAACACAACACTCGACTTCGTCAACTTTAATAACTCTCAAACCTTCACTAATAAGATCTAAATGTTGTCAAATATTCATCACAACATGGAGAGGGCCTCCACATGGTCTCACAGTCACCTATGGTTATGATGAGTAATTGACTTTTGATTTGGGGAGTTTGTGGAGTTTGAGTTTGGTTTTGAGAGTTTGCAATTTTTCAGATTTTGGTGCAGACCTGGTGGTCTAATCGGCCAGAGGTGGTGGTCTAACTAGCCGGCACCAGCGGTCTAACTGGTAGCCAGCAATGGTTAGACCGGGTAGAGCTAGCGGTCTAACTAGCCAGACAGGTCTGCTCGGCTAGAAATTGGGAATTTAGGATTTCATGGAAAATGGCGAATCATTGGCGATGCTTTGTGGCAAATAAAACTTGTGATTATTTGCAAATTCTTCTAATTACCAAGTTTAGGCTCAAGAAGGGATGATTTTGGAGTTTTAGTCTTGTGGGCATTTTGGCTTGAATTCATGATGTGATCTAGCTGGCTATGATATATGAGAACCCATCCAAGATTATCTAAATCATCAAGAACTCATGAGAAACAACAAATCGAGATTTTTCCTTTTTCTGGTTTCCTTCAAACGAAAAAGGTTGAAACTTTAGCAATGATTTTCTTGATCATTAATTGGAATATGTTCCTGATATCCTAGAGAAGATACATACTAAATTTCAAGTGATTTAGAGTTTTGGGTTGAGAGTTAGCTCAATTTCTGCTTTTGGTGGCGTAGAGGTTCAAGAGTCAATATATCCCAATTTTCTTAATTTCTTTCTTGATCTTTGGTTGGGTTATGGTCTAGTCTTGGTTCAAATTTCAAGTCCTTTAGAGTTGTGGATCAAAAGTTTTATTGATTTTCGGATTTGAAATAGTGCTGAAATTCCATTTTATTCTTTATTAGAGGTCAGACCACCATCTAGTTGGTGGTCAGACTGCCCCATGCTCAGAGGTCAGACCGCTGGGGCATGTTAAGGCACATTTTGCTTGATTTTTTTGGATCTTTCTTTGTAGGTGATTGATCTCTGATCTTCATAGCTTATCATAACTATTAGAGTGAAGAGCTTTACTTTATCCTTTGGAAAAGATTTAAAAAAATTAAATCATGTCGGCTCCTATTCACCCTATCTAGTCGTCGTTCTTAGTCCTACACAAGAGTTCAGGACCAACTATACTATATTTCCTTTATATTATATTGGCCTTGTTTTTTCAGCTTATGGCTTCCTTCGAATAAACAAATATGACGGCTTCTCTGTCATATTTTTGAAGTGGTTTATCGGGACAATCTTTTAAAAGCTGTTTATCAGTATTTGGTTTGTTTGCACAAATGCTAGAATAAAAACCCATTGGTCATAGTGTAACATCCCAAAAATTTGTTTTCTTTAAAAATTAATTTCAAATTAATTATTTTAAAAGTATTTGGATTTTATTTTGATTATTTGTATAATACTGGAAGAAAATATCAAAATCCTTCCAATCCAAATTCCAACAAAATTTTTTTTAAAGGGTCACCCATCCTAGAATTGCCATAAGCTAAGCACACTTAACGTCAAAGTTCCAACAGAACCAACAACCAGTTGGCCTTCTTCTTTGTTGTGTGTTCTTTCCACCTTCTTTCCTTTCATTCTTTGGCCCGATCACTGTCCATCTTCTTCTACATTGCGTCGGACCTAAGCTCAAATCCCCAACCGACAAAAACCTTTTTCCCTCCGCATCTTCACTTGGAAACCGCTCAATTTGTGCTAGCAATCAATTCATCAATCTTTCCCTTTCGCGTGTCCTTGAATACCAAAACGCTCACACTGTGCCATAAATTCCATCGATTTCCTTTCTTTGCCGAAGCTATAAATCGGAGCACCGTGACTGTGTCACCTTCCCTTTCATCTAGCCAAAGTCTCCCTCCTCTAGAGAAGTCGCCGAGACCGCCGACGACACCACCAGTTTTGATAACCACCCCGTCGACCGCTTCACCATCCAAGACCGCAGTCAAAGCCTTTCCCCGCCAGAGCACTCTGTCATCGTCGTCTTCCGCCTCGCTGTCGAGCAAAATCCGCTGCTGGAGCCCTTCCCTCACCGAAGCACCATGCCGCCACCGTCTTTCGCCGTCGCCAACCACTCTCCAGCCTTCTCTGGTAAACTCTCTTGCCGGTTGAAAACAATCACTCCACGTTTGACCATGATTGTTTTCAACCACGACCACTTCCGACCATGGTCGCTCACAGCTGCAGTCGTTTTCGACCGCAGTCGCTCATGACCATAGCTATTTTTGACCACGGTCGCTCACGACCATGGCCACTTTCGACCACAACCACTTTCGACCGCAGTCACTCGCGACCATAGCTTTTTTCGACCACGGTCACTCACGACCATGGCCGCTTTTGACCACCCTCGTTTTCGACCACCTTATAGTTTTCGACCACTCCGGGCCTCTCGGCCACTCTCAGTGTTGCGATCGCCATGGTCGGTCACGACAACCTCATCAGTTATGATCACTCTCGGCGTTCCGACAACTCTCGCAGGTTTCGACCGCATGAAGCCTTCGACCACTCTAAACCTCCAACCACTAGGTTTCGATCACCAAGATTCAATCACTTTGAAGTCTTCGACTAGCTCTAGTCTTTTTGTACCAGTTCCTGTAATGTTCGACTTGCAATGGTTCTGACCTCTCCGAATCTTTCAACAATATATACCTTTCGATCACGTTGCATATTTCGACTGCTTCAAACTTTTCGACCACTCCTTCCGACCACGTATCGACCATCGACCACTCACAGACACTTCGACCACTAACCACATCTAAATTTTCGACCACATTTAGCCATCCAATCATAACTGTTCGACCACCCGAGCCGATCGATTCCTTCGATCGCTCCAAGCCGATCAATTCCTTCAACCACTCTGCATCGTCCCATCCCTTCGACTACTTTGATCCCTCCGATCCTTCCGACCATCGCTCATGACAGTAGTCGCTTTCGACCATGTTCTATTCTTCAAGCATGTTCTAGTCTTCAAACACTCCTGGTTTCTCGACCACTCCAAAGTTTTCGATCACCGACCACTCTGCGAAGCTTTCGAGCACTCCTTTACAACAACGGCAAATACTTCTAGAAGGTTGTATTTCTTCATCCTAGCTCTGTTTGAACCCGTTCAAATTTCTAAATTCATATAAAATCATAAACTTCCTTCCAGTATATATATTTTGTATTTTTTGTGACTTTTCTTGTGTTTATTTATTTATTTGGGTTTCTCATTTTTGCGCGTAGAACCCGACGTCGCCAAAGAGTTTTCCGATTCGCAGCAGGAAGGTCCAGAAAACGTGAAGGAAGGCAAGTCTCCTTTGATCATCTTGTACCTATATTTTCAAAAAATCATTTTATTATTTCAAATTTAATTGTATTGTTGTGTTACATAAAATGTTAATTTATGTCTTTAGGTTATTAGCTAATCCAAATTTATTATACCCTCATTTGAAGTTGACAACTATGTATCTTTGTTACCCTAGGTTTTCCTTGTCTCGGTATTTAGATTATTATGATATTTGTTAATTTAGAACGGTAGTAACTGCTTAGATAAGCTTATCGGCCACTATAACCCTATAGGTCAGAATATTGTTATCAAATCTCTAAACAATTGCTTTTATCAAGTGTTTGGCAATAGATGTTGCCATTGGTTTATAAAATAAAATAAAATGATGAAAATTGGTTTTAGATTTGGGCGGATGGTAAGATCTGGTTGGTGCGGATTTAGCATAAGAACTTGTATTGTGAATGTGCCACCTTACTCAATTAAGGATCGACGCTTGTGATTATCCAAACTGAGCACTACCGTACAATCACAAGTCTATATGGGTACGACATAGCCAACTAACTCACAAAGGTTTAGTTTAGATATCACCAGTGGTAAGTGGGTACTAAGGATTTACTGGTTTACTCATAGTGAGGTATAGAAATTTACTGTACTCATATGGCGCAAGAGGCGGCTTCTAATTGTGGTGAATTTAACCCTTCAGCGGTGAAATCTCAGCGGGTGGTGTCTAGCTAGATAGGAGTGAGGTAAAGGCTTTGTGATAAATGATCTAGGTCTCACGCCTAAGGAAGCATGTTGGCTATTAAGATGACTTATCTCTTGTGGGTAAAATTGTATAACCTCTGCAGAGTGTAAAACTATTCGAATAGTCGTGCCCACGGTCAAGAGCGAGCGATGTGCGCTTTCACATGGTAGATCTTTAGTTTTGGTTTCAAAGTAAAAGTTTGGGAACTCGGGAATGTTTCCTAGTGAATGGAGGCAGTGCGGGTGGATGGAACCCGTAGTTTTGAACCTTGGCGGTTAGAGCCTGTTTACTAGTGTTGGTGGTTGGAACCTTCACTAAAAAATTTATTTAGTTTCAGTTATTGCAATTACTTTGTTAAATTGATGCTTTTGAGAATTTAATTATGGTATTTGAAACATAATGATGCTTTATGTAAAAGAACCATATTATCCTTTTTTTGTTAAGCCTTGCATTTACTGCATTTTTTCCAAGACTTGCGGAGTACTTTATGTACTCACATGCTACACTCAAAACAACTCTCAGAGGGTTATGAAGATCAAGAAGGAGCATACGACTACTCCACGTGTGGATTCGACGAAGGTTTTCGGAGTACTAGGTTGCGCTTTCCTAGTCAATTGCTTGTGACGTATTGATGGGTTATCTTTAAAGTTTATTTTCTGCTTCCATTGTGTTTTGTTAGTTTGAAAGGTTCTGTAAACTCAGTTGTAATAAAGTGGTCATAAGGTATGGACTCTTCTTTTATTATAATAAATCGTTATTAGTTATGTAATCATCATTGTTTGACTGTGTACACTAGTTTTGATCTAAGACTAGTACAGAATACACATAAGATTCGAATTCAAAAATCCGGTCCCAACACATAGTCACCAGTCGTAGATGTACTCCTGGCAAAGCAAAGCTCCAGAAGTATCATTGGAACCACTTGTGCCTGACCGAGCAGATAAGTTCAAAAAAAAAAAGGAGACAGAAAGAAAGAAAATTAATTACTAACGATCTTAAAAGAGTAGTAACTGATCTGCTACTTCGCATGATATGTTATAACTTAGAGCGAGGCTAATAATACAGCCTTCAGCTGGTTGTATGGACACTTACAGCCCACTTATCAGCCTATTCATATAGTAGTTTACAGCCAGCTGAAGGTTGTATGACACATCCTTTTCTCTCACAAAGTTTCTTGGTTCTTGTGCTTCAGTTGGCTGTAAACTTACAGCCCACCTCTCTTCTCTCTCCTCCTCTCTCTCCTCCACCTCAGCATATAGCCTACTAAGAGCAAGTATAATAAGAGGCTGTTAGTAGGCTATATGCTGAGGTGGAGGAGAGAGAGGAGAGAGAAGAGAGGTGGGCTGTAAGTTTATAGCCAGCTGAAGCACAAGAACCAAGAAACTTTGTGAGAGAAAGGGGTGGGTCATACAGCCTTCAGCTGGCTGTAAACTACTATATGAATGAGCTGATAAGTGGGCTGTAAGTGTCCATACAGCCAACTGAAGGCTATATTATTAGCCTTGCTCTAACATCCTCTTATTATACTTGCTCTTATTGGAGGGAAAATATTGATACTGAAATAAATCGAATGATTCTGAAATACTGGAATGGATGCTATGAGGTTTGCACAGAGATTACACCAAGGAAGAAGGCTATGATGCCATCCTCTAAGAATGCAAGTTTGTCTGCGGTGAGGACTTGACTTTGGAGGAGAAGCGATACGGAGAATTTGCATTTAAAATAAATCGGATGATTCTATATCTTTTTCTTCCAAAGATGTTATCCAATTATTCGATTATGCAAGAGTCCAATGTCGTCAATATGCGCGGCGGCCAGCTTCTTGTGTTTATGCTTGCCATGGCTGGGAAGAACCTTTAATGTGGACTCAATTGTGTACCGGTGTTTGTTTTGCTGAATTTCCTCACAGCCGTCGTATAAAAGTAAAGGTGATGCTTCGTGGTATCTTTTCAATAATAAGTAGTAGAAAGATACATAAATATGAGCCAAAGAAGGCTTGAATATAGACGGTAGAGATGTACACCCATACCTCTCACTATTACTCTCTCCGTTTCGTAATATTTGTCTACAACCTATTATATGCTTAAATTAAGAAAATACTAAATATAAGAAATAATTATATACACATCTATAAAATAGCATACTGTAACTACTAAATATCTTTTAAAATATTTAAATAGAGATAGAGAGTGAAAACATTATAATAATTATACTTTTGATTTTTGGAATGAACAAATATTTTGCAACAGAGACTTTCGCGGTCACGGACAAATGCAGTGAAATCGAACAAGTATAAGCTCTTTAGTTCTCAATTAATTAAGCCGTAAAATGCCTCTCATAGGGGTGAAAATAAATCGAATACGGATCGGATAGTATTCAAACCATATTTGCATCCATATTTTTTTCTTAAATTCAAATACGAATCGAATATATGTTGGATACGAATACGGATCAGGGAAATATCTGATACGAATTCAAATCGAATATCTACTCAATTCGGTCGGATCCAGATATTCTCATAACTTATGTATTATGAATACATTAATGACATTTTATCCTCATACAATTACACTTAATCTTTCTAATTCATTTACTTCATCTAAAGAAACATAAATTCACGTTCAATTAAAAACTTGTCCAACTAATTAGTCATATTGTAATAAAATATGCATATTGCTTCATCGAATAGAAATACAGATATGGATAGTCCGGATAAAATAACATTTCAGATGGTAAAAGTCCATACCATATTCACATCCATATTTTTTATATGAATTTGAATACGAATATGAATAGAATAGAAATTGTTAATCGGATAGAAAAATCTATACCATATTCACATCCTATCAAATATGATAACCAAATAATACGAATAATTCGCATATATTTTTCACCCCTAGACTCTGACCTTGTAATCCTTCGAAAATTCCTTCAAGTTTTGTTGGAAGCTTCGCCGCTGCAGAAAACGAAGACAAGGAAAAGTAGTTGGGCTAAAAAATAGTGGCTTATGGCTGAAATTACACTATAGCTGAAGGTAGCTTAGTTGATGTAATTAAATTTAAAAATAGAAAAAATATGTTTGCTCATCACGGACAACGTAAATGAATATTGGAAAAAAAAGAACCGGAAAAAAGCTTTAAAAAGCCAAAAATTCAAAAAAAGACGGAATTTATGAATAGTGAAAAATAAGCCAGAAGTTAGAAGCTCAAGCCCAACTGAGCGGGCTGTAATGCTTATGGTAGAATTTTTGCTGTAGATGGCTAAAATTACACTGTAGTTGATGGTGATTTATTTCGCATAATTAAATTTTAAAAAAAAATAAAATAGAAAAAACTGGTTAGCCCAGCACATGTAATGCAAACGAATACGGGAAAAAACAAACGGCAAAAAAGCTTAAAAATTCTAAAAATTAAAAAAAATGAAATTTAAAAATAGTAAAAAATAAACCGAAAGCCATGCATCATTAGGTTCCAATAAATTGTCCTATTCTGAATCGATCAGCAACTTGCTCCTTAATTAGTCCAATAATTAAACGATCTCTCCCTAAAAAACAATGGGGCATTCAGATCGAAGGAAAAGGTACCATAGATCATTGCGGGAATCTTTTGATGCTTTAATTAGGATGTATAATTGATGCAAAATTATCGCCAATTATCGACCGAGATGGTCAGGGGACTAATGACCAGGGGTTATTAACTAATTAACAACGCGCCTAAACTAAACTTTTCTGACGTCTGTACTGTGCGCACATGTCAAATTATGCAACACTGCATGAGACAAAGGGCACACATGTCAGCCATTGGCTGTCAAGCTAGCTAATTAATGGCCATGTTGGGCATATTTATATACGCACTAATATTTGTCTTGTCAAAAAATAATAGTAATCAATGCTAGATACAGCAAACCGCGGGCAGGCAGATGCATGCATACCTAAGGCATGCAGCGTTGCATAATTTGGGTGGTGCTCGGTTGGATTAAATTTTTGTGACTTATAGCTGAATTTTTACTGTAGCTAGCTGAAATTACACTATATCTAATGGTGACTTATTTGGCAGAATTAAATTTAAAAAAATTAAATAGAAAAAAACCGGTTAGCCCAGCACGTGTAATGCAAACGAATACGAAAAAAACCGGCAAAAAAACTTCAAAAATTCTAAAAATCAGAAAAGGACGAAATTTAGGAATAGTGAAAAATAAACCGGAAGCCATGCATCGTTAGGTTCCAATAAATTATCCTATTCCGAATCGATCAGCAACTTGCTCCTTAATTAGTCCAATAATTAAACGATCTCCCCCCTAAAAAACAATGGGGCATTCAGATCGAAGGAAAAGGTACCATAGATCATTGCGGGGATCTTTTGATGCTTTAATTAGGATGTATAATTCATGCAGAATTATCGCCAATTATCGACCGAGATGGTCATGGGACTAATGACCAGGGTTATTAACTAATCTTCTTTGAATTTTTTTTATGATTATATTGCTAAAGGGGAGAGATTTGATGTGCTTTGTGAGCAATTAAAGAGAATGGAGAGATATTGGAGAAATTTGCTAAAATTGCCTCTCTTGTGTTGAGGGGAGAAGCTAGTTTTTGAAGAAATTTGAAATTTGTGGCTTAAAATGCTTTTCTGCTTTAGTTCTTCACTTGTATCTATTTGAAGCTAAATCATCATGCAATCTTGAGATGTTATCAATGTATTTATCAAGGGAGAGATTGTTAGACCATATGGCTAGGTCTAGGATAAAAGGTGATGAATAATTGACAATAGTTAATTTATGATGATGAATATTTGATGATATTGGTTATCGATGTTATGCAAGATGTGTGGCGCGTGTACGGACTGATGTTGGTCAAGTTAGGACGAACTTAGGCCGGAAAAATGTTCTTTGGTCTTTGCATGTGCAGATTGAGCATGGAAGCGATCATGGTTGGTGACAAGATGGACCGGGACTAGGATGGGGAGATCCAAGGTTCAGACGGCCAAGGATGTCATGAGATGGTCGGGCTCATGCTTGGGGCGCATGAAGATCTGTAACATCCCAAAAATTTGAGTTTGAAAATGTGAAGCTTTTTGAATTATATTGGTAATTATTTTGTTTGAATTTGGATTTTATGGTGTTTTTCTGGAATTTGGTTGAGGTTCCAAAATTTAAGAAGCTCAAAAAGAAACAAGCATTAATAATGCCCTAAAAGGGAATGTGCAAATAATAGAAAAACTAAAATAGTAAATACGAATCTGAAAAGATGATCCAGTATAAGAAGAGAGAAACCTGAGTTAATAAAATATAAATTTTCATTTTGAAAATGATAGTATAAGGGCAACAAAAATAACTAGATAAAATATATGCAAATATATATATATATATATATATATACAAAAAGAGACTAGCATAAAAAAATGTGTATGTATATGTATACCAAAAATAGGTATAAAGAAATATATATAAATTTTATAAAATATGTAAATATAAAATTAATAACAATGAAAAAAAAGAGAGGTTAGGCCGGCCGAACGGCCGGCCCAACCTCCCTTCTCCCCGCGCTCTCCCCGCTGACAGCCGGGCCCCCCCCCCTTTCCCCTGCCGCCGCGTGGCCCGCGCGCCTGGCTCCTCTCTGCCCTGCGGGCCCGCGCCTCGCCGCGCCCTTCTTCTCTTCCCCCCCTGCGCCGCACTCCTTCTTCCTTCTCCCCTCTCTTTTTCTCTGCGCCGAGCGTAGTGTATCTCCTCCCCGTGGCGCTCATGCGCTGGCGTCGCCCTGCCCGAGCCGTCCCGTCACCCTGGTGGAGAGCCTGCGGAACCGCCGCCGCCCCTGGTTTCATCGCCTCCGCCCCCGGTTTCGCCCGTGCCGCCCGCAGCTTCGCGCCATCGGCCCTGCCCCGTCGCACTCGTCGGCCACGTGGTGCCAGTCCTCTGCCGCCCAGCGCGTGCGCAGCGCAAAGCTGCAGCTAGCAGCGTAACGTCGCGCCCGACCACTTTGCAGAACCTACCCCTGCCCAGTCGCGTCGCCGCCTACACCGCCATGACCAAATGGTTGCCCCGCCCGTTGCCAGCCCCTGCGGCCATCTATAAAGCCCGAGCGGCCCTCCTCCCACATCGCCACACCCCATACTCCCTCCTGACCTGAGCAATCAAGCCCCGAGCCCCTCAATCGCCGGCGAGACTTCTTCTTCCCCACGGCCGGCCACCGAGCTCCCCGTCGATCCACGCCGAGAAAACCAAATTCCTTTCATCCGCACCACCTCCGGAGCATTGCAAAGCCATCCCCGGCCTCGCCCAAGCTCCCTGTCGTCTGTAGCTCGCCGTCACCGAGCGCCTCCCCGAGCCGCCGCCACCGCCGGCCTAGCTCCGGTGCCCCTCGGTCTCTGTCGCCTCCACCATCGGCACCACCGCAACCCCAGCATCGCATTTTGGACGTCATCTCCGACCCTCCGGCCACTCCTCGCCGACGACACCACCGTCCTTCCCTGGCCTTGGAACTCCTCTGCTCGGCCCTCTCCACCACCTGGCTCAAAAGGTATACTTACCCTATATGGGTAAGAAACACCCGAGTGCTCACTTGGCTAGCCCCGCTGATTCTCTTCTCTTCCCCCTCCAACTCCTTGGCCGCGCGCGTTCGAGCCCCGGCTCCGCAGCGCACCGGGTTGAGTTTTCCCTTTATTTTTCCGCACTGACAAGTGGGCCCCACCTGTCAGCGACTGCCATCGCATGAATCTCACTGACAGCAAGGTCCCACCCGTCATACGCACAGAGCATAACAGATAAAAGAAAAAGAATAAAAACAAAAATAAGATGTGGGACCAATTTGTCAGAGATATAATATTTTCTGGATTTAAGTAAACTGAGAATTTTAAATAGACATAACTTACTCATTTTAACTCCAAATTGAGTTAAACAAATTTCTAAATTCATCTAAATTCAAGATTTGTCCAGTGAAACTGAAACCATGAATTTTAAAGCTCATATGAATTTTGGTGAAAATTTTGGATAATTTGGGAATAATCTAGGGATATAGAAATTTTAATTAGGAGTTAAAATAAGTCTACTTACTATTTAAATATCTGATTACATATTATGAGAATGACTACAATAGACTTAAACTAAAAAAATAATGCTAAGATTAATAATAGCAAAGGTGTGGATAGAATGATAATGGTGCTAGTGATTAAATCTTAGCACTTGATTTAATACGTAATAATATTGAGCATAAATGTATAAATAGCAAGCCGGGACCTGTATAATTAGACGCTAACTCAAATCAAACTTAGCATGAGGATAACTTAAGGTGCATAAAATGTCGTATCACAAAGTGCTATATGCCCGGAACATTAACGCTCGACAAAATGATACTTAACTAGACTCGTACACCAATTCATAGGTCTAACCCAACTCATGGAACTTCCTTGATAAATACAAAAATAATAAAAAGAGATGAGGGATCAAGTTATCATGTTCTACCACCGACTTTGCCTCAAATCACTCGAATCACCCATTAGCTCAAAATAAAACTAAAATGAGTTTATTTGGATCTTTTGAGTTATTTGCCTTTATTTGTATTCAGTCGTTTAGCACGTAATTAGATATTGGAGTCGTGAAGAATCAAAGGATCACGCAAGATCAAGAGCGAAGTGAAGAAAAAGACTAGAAGCTCAAGAGAAAGCATCGTGTGAGCTCAAGATCACGGTAAACCGCGCCAGGCGAGTCAATACTTTGATCATATTGAACCTACGTTTTCTGCAAATTATTTTGTTTTAAATTATCAAATTGCATGCTGTTATTTCATATGCAAATGCATGTTTAATTTGAGATTCTAGTTATATGCCCATTGTTACCTTTGCTAATATTACACCTTCTTTGGAATACTTGATTACGTGAACCTTGTCACCCTAGTAAAATTATAGTAGTAACTTTTGGAAATAAGTCCGTAATTATACGCCATGCTTAGTACTGCCTAGATACTTGGGGGCGCTGAAATGCCCCAAGCATCATTATCACTTTTAATCCTGAGAAAAATTGGTTAGACAGTCATGGTGGTAATGACTGGTGTATGTTGGATATGGTTATTTTATATTCCCAAAAATCTCAAATTGCTTATTTATCTGGGCGGATGGTTCGGGGGTATGGTGCAGGGGTGCACGAGAGTGTGGTTTGTGGTAGAACCGCCCAGATAGCCCTAAGGACCGAATCTTGTGATGACCTCCCAATGTACAACAAGTACAACCACAAGCTAGCAAAGTGTAGGCAGGGCTAACTAATTTGCATCGACTTAGTAAGGGTTGCGCCGGTGTGACCACGGGCGGGTAGAGGGTGGCCACATCCTCCGACGTGATGGCGCAAGAGGGGGCTTCTGGAAGGGTGGTCGTACCCCGAAGGAAGTGGAAACCTTAGCGGACGTAACCCTGCTAGGAAAAGTGCATTGTAAAGGTCATGTGATAGTCTACTCAACTGCATGGCTAAGGAATCATGTGGGGTAACGAGTGGATTTATCTCTTGTGGGTAAAATGTGCAAACTCTGCAGAGTCTAAAACTATTCGAATAGCCGTGCCCACGGTCAAGGGCGGACATGAGAACTTAACTAGATATAGTTCTGTTTCAAAAACTTTATGAATGGGAATGGAAAAGTGGAAGGGCAGTGGAAAGCCCTGATTTAAATTGTCCTGGGTGTCGTCCCAGTGGTAAGTCAAGCGGCTATAACGCTGAAAGATGCTATATGGTGCAGATGCCATGTAACGGTGGATGGAATCTGGATCGCTATTATTATTGCATTTTCTTGAACATTATGCTTTTGTTCAAAACTGCTAGGTCTCAGGAAATTTCTATGTATTATATTTTTAAATAATGGTAACATTTCTCACAAATAAAATGCTAGGAAAAATAAATAGAGTCGTGAGAAAGGAAGATGGCTATTTATGGTAATCACATAAAGAAGTTGGTGGATTCATGATTGATCATAAGAGGGATAATGATAGTGTGGAGTCTAGGAGAAATAAATTGGTGGAGCGTAAATGAATATATAGGCTAGATAGATGAATTAGATGATTTTTGGAGAATTAGAGAGTGCAAAGGTATTTGCTGGATTATGACACTGATAATTTAAAATTCTTGGGAGATATTGGCGATATTTCTGAGAATATTGAAGGAATCATAACAAGTAGTGGATTATAATCTTGATAAGTGTATTCTCGGTGGATGTATACTAGTGAGTCGTAGACTTGGTCATTAATGTATTGGGTGGAGGTATACTAGTGAATTAGTTAGTGATAGATAATGGAAAATGAGATTGATTATTAGAAGAATGAATTATGGTTTTGGATCAATAACAAAAAGGATTGAATATGAATGATTTCGATGGATTTAAAATCAATGGTGTTAGTTAATCATTGGAATTTAGAGATGAAGAGTTGATGAATAGAAATTTCAAGATTGGATTATTAGGAATTTAGAACCCAGAAGATATTGGTGGATTCAAAATGATTAATGATACTAGCTGTTTAGAGATTTAGACAGCACTCAATATGGAAAATATGTGTTCGGTGGATTAATTAAATAATATTAGATAAATGATGTCACTAGCTGTTCGGAGATTTAGGCAGCAATTGATTGGTGGATCGTATAATTGATGTTACTCGCTGTTTGGAGTTTTAGACAGTAATCAGTAAGGTAAGTGTGTCATTGGTGGATTAAGTCAATTATGGCAATCGCCGTGTGAAGTTTAGGCAGTAACAACAACACTATGATTTAATAATAATAATGCTACCAAAAGCGATTTTTGGCAAATAAAATAGCTCGAGCCTCTCCTTTGATAAGCCATGCATACTATTTATTTGCATTCTGTGTATTGGCTCGCGGAGCACGGTGGTTGGTGTGCTCACACTCGCTTTTGCGACAAAATTCAGAATCAGGAATCAAATCACCTCGCCTCAGCAACAAGATTGGACATGCTGGCAGAGAAGATGAAGATGTCAAGGGCTAGGTCGCGAACCTTCAGTTGGCTGCCTGTGGGCATGTCCTGAAGGTCCCACTTGTGTGCTTCGTTCTTCCGCTGCTGCAATTCAATGATTTTGGCCTAATCGGCCCATGAGTAAGTCTACTATTATATTTACGCTTCCGCATGATATGTACTTTGATAATCAGAACTGTAATTTGTGAGCACTATCTACTGATCCAGGGAATAGTGCGATGGAATCACAGAGGAATCCGGATTATAAAATCTGGGTCCTGACAAGATCAGAGGTGAATGATGCGTGGAGAAACTACGGAGGTGCGGTCCGAAGGCTATGACACGTGGTGGATGAGGCGTAGAGAAGCTATGGGAGGTGCGGTTTTGGAGGCTTTGACACGTGACGCGTTAGAAAAGTGAAAATTTTGGAAAAACCCGTGTCAGAAAGGATTTCGGATCCCTTGAAAAGTAGTGGGCCGAAAGTCTGGTTGAAATAAAAAGCCTTAGGCCTAGTTGGATGAGTTGTGTTAGGATTTTGAGTAGAAATTGAATAGGAGAGAGTTGGTTATATAAAAGAAAGAAATACGCTGATGCCATGGTGTTGCACGGAGCGAACAAAAAAAAACAGAAAAAATCTTGCGGCGTGCGGCGGCTGAAAAAAAAGGGAGATTCATGTTTTTGCCACTCTTAAGATTGGCCAATTACCTCTGTCACTTACATGTGGGACCGCCTGAGTCACTGACAACGGGTCAGGGTGGCAAATCTGTTGCCCCTCACCTCATAAGGGTGGCAAAAACATAAATTTTCCGAAAAAAAAGATGTTGATGCATTAAGTTGATTGAAGTGGTGTACATGAGATGAGCTGATGGATATTCCAAGCCTTGGCCGTGACGTTCATTAGCCATGAGGTGATTACGTAAGGTTGATTAAGGTTTTTGCATTACGTCTACTTGACTGCATGCATACATGTTCTTTGGGATCTGGATGCATGTTCTTTGGGATCGTGAGCTGTGACCGAGTTAAAGAAAGGAAAAACGGGCGCTCTGGCCGAGAGATCTGGGGATTAAAAAATTGCAACAGTGCTTTCATCAGCTGCGTGCAGAGCTAGGATTAAAAAATTGCAACGGTGCTTTCATCAGCTGCCTGCAGAGCTTTGCCTTCGAGTATTGGCCGTGACTTTTAGTCGGAATCGGGTTGACGCATTAGAGGAAGTATAAGGGTGTCTCCAACAGCTGGCTATTTAGTTAGTTAGATCTGATGTGTCAAGGAAAAAGTAGGAGAGAGAGTAGTCACTAGCGACGAGCAAATAGCTGATCTATTTCACGTAGTCCAAGAACATGAGAGAGGAGCATGTGGGTCCAACAGTATAAAATAGTCTTTGCTTTTGTCTCTCACCTCCACGTCAGCTGACTATATAGTTAGTACTAGATATTACCATTGCGGACGCCCTAATAAGAGCTTGTTAGTAGTCTGTATGCTGAGGTGGAGGAGAGAGAGGAGGAGAGAGAAGAGAGGTGGGCTGTAAGTTTACGGAAAAAAAATTACATGGAAACTGGATGCAGCGTGGTGCCGTGCATACATGGCTCGGATTCTTGATACGTGTCCACCCAGAGCGATCCAACCGTGCGTGGCTGGGAAAGCCTCTCGCACGTTCTCTGCTCGGCTCCGACGCACGCTGCGGCTTGGCTAGAGAAACGGCTTGCCCTCTAGTACGTGGCCACCGTCGTACTAGTTTGACGATCCATATTTTTCTATCGACAGTTAATAGACACTGGAGGACGGTGCCTAGCCCTAGTACGTGGCCGCCGTCGTTGTCGACCCCGGCCAGCGTGCATGGCCGGCGAAGGCGAATTGACGACACAGGCCATCACGGCAGGAGGAAGTGGTCAGAACGCCATCGTCGACGCGGCCGTGATGAGTCCAGAGGATTCAATGGCCGCCATGGCAGAAGGACGGCGCCACAACGACGACACAGCTACCGCGCTTATGGGGTCTTTTTCTCATGCGTCATCGGAACTAGGATTGCAAGAGGACTGCGTGATCACGGCTAATCATGGAGGCGACATCGAACAGGTATAACTCTATTTTTTAATCTATTAGCTTTATGTATCATGTACGTGTACACCGCCTAGTATTGATTCGTGATTATTTCCTTGATAGATTGCACAGACCACTGAGTCTATCGCCACGGATGATATGTTGGGCGAAGCAGCCGATGAGGTAATAAAACATAAGCAACACATGCTGCACTTTGAAAACAAGGAATGGAGAATATGATATTTCGTACGTATTGTGATAATATAACTTTATTCTTAATTTACTGTACACCAGGCGGTAGATAAAGTTGCGCAAACATTGATTGTTCCTGAAGTTGGAATGACTTTTGATTCAGAGGACAAAGCATATGAGATGTACAACAAATACGCTGGTAAGGTTGGGTTCAGCATTAGAAAGAGCATTACAAAGCGTAGAGTGGATAAAACTATATGTCAGAAATATATAGTTTGTAGCAGTCAAGGACATCGAGAAAATGAGTTGTCACAGAAGGACAATACAAGGACAGGCTGCGAAGGTCGTGTTCAATTTAGTGTCAGCAGAGAAGGGATTTGGAAAGTACAAAAGGTCATACTAGATCACAATCATTATCTTGCTAGTCCAAATAAATCACACAAGTTGAGGTCTCAAAGACGTCTTATAGAGGCGGACAGAAAGCTAATTGGACAGATACGGGAAGCAGGGATGAAGCCGGCTCAAGTGTATGAGTTCATGAAAGAATTTTATGGAGGAGAAGACAAAATGCCATTCTCTAAGATGGATAGCAATAATGAGATTGGTCGTGAGCGCAGGAAGTACTTAGAAGCCAATGACGCACAAACATTGATGGAGTACTTGACAAATAAGCAATTAGAGGATCCTACATTTTTTATGCTGCTCAGATAGATAAGGAAGATGGTCGGATAGCAAATTTCTTTTGGGCAGATGGCCAATCTATCATGGATTACAAGTGCTTTGGTGATGCTATATCATTTGACACCACTTTTCAGACTAATAAGTTTGAAATGCCTTTTGCTCCGATTCTTGGAACCAACCATCACAAGCGGACAATAATTTTTGGAGCTGCACTATTATATAACGAAACTATTGAATCATTTGTTTGGCTCTTTGAGACCTTCCTAAAAGCAATGTCAGGGAAGCATCCGAGCACAATTTTCACTGATCAAGATGCAGCCATGGCAGGAGCAATTGCATATGTATTCCCAAATACAAGCCATCGTCTTTGTTTGTGGCATATTTGTCTAAATGCCGCTAAACATCTTGGGCAAGTCATTCATGACTCAGATAACAAGTTTCTAACTGATTTTAAGAGGTGTGTTTATGAGGACAGATCAGAAGCATACTTCATTGAAAAGTGGCATGAATTGTTGCAGGAATACAACCTTCAGGATAATGCATGGATGAAAAACTTGTATGATATTAGGGCGAAGTGGGCTGCTGTCTACCGTGACTCCTTTACGGCGGATATGAACTCAACTCAAAGGAGCGAAGGTATGAATAATGTCTTTAAGAATAGATTTCGGAGGAAGCTCGGTCTGTCAGAACTCCTTGTAGAATGTGAGAAGGTTGCAGCTAGTCTCCGCGCGAATGAGTTGGATGATGATTTTAAGTCACGTGGAAAGATCCCAGTTACCTATATCCCAAATTTACCTATGCTGAGAATTGCAGCGGAATCATATACAAGGAGGATGTATTCGGAGTTTGAAGAAGAATTTAAAAAACAATTCACATTATCTTGTACCTTAGTGAAAAATGAGGGGACATCATCAACATTTATGGTTACATATATGCAATCTGATCGTTGCGCAACAGTGGTATTTAACACCACAGATTCCACCATTGCTTGTTCTTGCAGAAAGTTTGAATCCATAGGTATGGCACACATTTTAATTTCAAATATAATTCATGCTACAATTTACTAAACATGTCAACCATATCTTATAGGTCTACTGTGTAAGCATGCACTGAGAGTATTTAATACAAATGGAGTTTACATTTTGCCATCACAATATATATTGAATAGATGGACAAAATATGCGAAAAGAGGATTTTATATTGAGAAACAAGGAAGTGAGAAAGAAGATTTGAAAACACGTGCTGCTCTACTCTCTCGAATGGCAACATCTATTGCTTTGAAGTCTTCAGTGTCAAAACAACTTCTTGATGATTTGCAGAAAGCCTTAGAAAAGCTGGACTTGGAAGCAGATACTTCTCTAAGGAAGATGCAAGAAGAATCCAATGACATTCCGCTAACTCTGAATGTGTGTCATAGTAACACAGTAAACAGTACAATATCATTTAGAGTTCCTCAGGTGGTAAAAGGCCCAAAGACTTCACGCTTCAAAAGTTTTGTTGAAAAGAAGACAGGGAAGAAGAAGACAAGTGCTAAAAAAGGTAGTGATCCTACCCACTGTAGCTGCCTGCAGAAAATTTATTTTATATTCTTTTATCTTATATATATTTGATTGTAGGTGAGGATCCAAATAAAGTTGTGCAAACTAGACATGATGGTGCTAATCCTAATCAATTGATTGTAAGACATGACTTTGACTTTCTATGTCATTTTCATAATTTATTTACTTGCATGCATGTCTTATGGAGACTTTCATATTCTATAAAACAGGATCTTAATGTTGGACAATCTTCGACCATGACTGCTCCATTCATGCAAGACGGGCATGATAATGCTACAATGCCACACTTTAATTTCATCCCAAATTTTCCGGATATGGCTGCTCCATATATACAAGGAGGATATACAAATCTCTTAGTTAATCAAGATGCCACATTGCAGTCGGCTGTTAGGAAATTACATTTTGATGGAGTGCAAAATCATGAAAATATGTAATTTGCTATGCTGCATTTTGAATCTTAGATATGCAAAAGTTTACTAGTTGCATCCAGATGATATATGTTTGACAAGGATTATACATTTATAGGACCCATTTCTTGTCTAATAATTTCGCATGACAGCATCTGTCATCCCTCAGAAACTGAACCACAGTGCTATACAGAGAACAGCCAAGTAATCTTCACAGGATAATGGTTGTCGCCTTGAGTATGCCTTGTTGGTTTGGCCCCATTTTACTGCATAATGGTTGTCGCCTTGAGTATGCCTTGTTGGTTTGGCCTATCCTATGATCTTATATATGTATTGTCGTCGTTGCTTAATTTATCTGACGGGCCAGGCGTACGAGCACAAAATTCAAAGATGGCAAAATTGAGGCTGCGAGACTGACTGGGACATGCAGTGTCATGTTAGGCTGGCATTGCAGAAAGCTACTTTTCATGTGGACCTCGGCCTGATCCAGAGATATATACTCCAACATCGAATATTCCATGAAATCCTATAGGCTATAAACACATCATGTACGCTGCAAGATCTCTGCTCTTGTTAATCCGAAATGTAAGAAGCCATGGACAACTGCCAATCCAAGAACAGGGAGACCAGTTATATATCCACCAGAAATGTAAGGAGCAATTGCATCAGATGCACACCATCAGATCATAATTCTTGTAACACATTCATCAAACTGCAAATTCCAAAATGGCCAAAATCCCATGTATATTTCAGATAAAGAATTACAATGTGTATATTACATCTTATAGCATCTGTACCACTGACTCTTACAAAACAAGTTCAGAACAAAAGGAAAGGCTTCACAGATTGTTCCTTCTAAGTAGAAGCACATCCATACATTGTGCACTAATTCACTCTGTATGGGAACATCTCCATGGTTGAAAGGCAGACTAACACTACAACATCTCCAGGGCGTACCACCTAGAATATGCACATTGTAGTATTGAACATCTTGTTCATTTGGTTTGTATGGAACTTTCCCCTTGCAGCTTGAGCTTCGGCATCGTCGACAGTTCTATTTTGGTGGTGCACAGCAGACATTGAGCTTGGGCTTCGTCAACGGCCAGTCAGTGCTGTTATTTGAACCTTGCTGTACAAGAGATATCCCAACAAGCAAAATCAGAGTGATATAATTAATATGAGCCAAGGGAGCAAAAATCAGACGTACAGATATAATAAAATGCATTGGTCTGGGAGACAGTAAAATCAAATCAAGAAAGCATGAGAGATCTTTTGACGTAGACTAGAAATTTAGTATATCTAGTATATTCTGATGAATCAAAGACCAAAGCTTTGCATCAGAGAAAGAAGCCTATGAAAGCATAGCTGTCTGAAGAGGCTAAACCTTGTAGGCATTTGATCGAGCATGTTGTGGGCGTCGTCCATGGCGCTGTCGCCCCTAGCTGCTGGGGCATTAGCTGGCACGCTCTACAGCGGGCAGGGAGCACAGGGGCCGGGAACGCGCGGATCAGGCACCCGGCACCACAACCGGCAGTGATACGCGCGGACCAGAGCACACCGGGGATCTCCCTGGTCTCCATGACGGGAGCCATGCACGGCCTCTGATGGCGCCGCCGCCGAGGTCGTCGAAGTCGCCTAGGTTCGCCATGGGCTACCGCGAAGGCGGCCATGCGGGAGGAGAGAGGAGGCTGTGGGGCCGCGGCCATAGGGGAGGAGAGAGGCTGCGGCGGTGGAAGAGAAACAGTCACGACTGAGGCCGAGGCGCAGCCAGGCAGCCGCGTGAGGGAGCCGAGCGTTAGGATCGTTTGGAGCGTCAGAGCCGAGCTGAGTTTTCCCAGGCACGCACGGTTGGATCGTTTGGTTGTACGCGTGGGAAGCATCCAGGGTATGTATGCACGCGAGTCCGCATGGAAACTGTTTCCATGCAATTTTTTTCCAAGTTTACAGCCAGCTGAAGCACAAGAACCAAGAAACTTTGTGAGAGAAAGGGGTGGGTCATACAGCCTTCAGCTGGCTGTAAACTACTATATAAATGGGCTGATAAGTGGGTTGTAAGTGTCCATACAGCCAGCTGAAGGCTGTATTATTAGCTTTGCTCTTAGAGCAAGTATAATAAGAGACTGTTAGTAGACTGTATGCTGAGGTGGAGAGAGATGAGAGAGAAGAGAGGTGGGCTGTAAGTTTACAGCCAGCTGAAGCACAAGAACCAAGAAACTTTGTGAGAGAAAGGGGTGGGTCATACAGCCTTCAGCTGGCTGTAAACTACTATATGAATAGACTGATAAGTGAGCTGTAAGTGTCCATACAATCAGCTGAAAGCTGTATTATTAGCCTTGCTCTTAGAAAGTTTCTTCGGCCTGTCATCACCGATTTCGGGACGATGCGAGAGCTCAGCTTCTCATGTGTTCGCTCTCCTCGATTTACGTACATACCGTTGCATGGTGCCAAGAGGAGTACCGGAGCCACGCGACTCGAAGACCTAGTAAAAAAAGCACAAGGTATTTTATTTTAAATATTAATTTTTATTGTTTCTTTTTCTTATTGTGATTAGCAGATTGGAAGGTTATAAAATAGCAGAGGTATAAAAAAGAGATCCCACGGACTGCGTACTGCAATTATTCATCCACTCTGATTGCCATTGATCCTACACCCAATAACATGTGCTTTTAACATGTTCTATGAAGTTCTGAGAAGCAGCAACAAAATCTCCAAACAAAAGAATGAGAATTACAACTCGGCTCAAGGGAACACATTTTCTAAGGACAAAGATCTACATATCCAGACGGCAGACGCTGCTGCAGTTGAGAGGAGCGTCAACAGCAGTAAGTTAAAAAAGTCAGCACCACAATTACAAAAAGTAGTCGGGGGTCTTGCGTGTTGTGTCCGGCTCGATTTGCCGCGGCGCTGGATCGAATTGGAGGAAGTTTTGATCCATGTTCTCACCAATTTCGAGAATTGCAGCCATGTTACCGCATCGGTAACAATAGTTTGGTGCGCTGAACACTGACAACATTCTTCTCCTGCATGACAAATCAACGTAAGGCAAAGCAATTATTCACGTTTCCTGTGAGAGAATTTTCCAATTTGGTGCTCAAATGCCCATGATGGGAAGGGAAAATTATATGTGCATACTCCACGTGTTCAGGATTATACAAGAAAAACTGAATGCTAAGTAATGATCCTGATATCAACAACCAACCAGGGACCAGACATCCAATCAAGCAAAGCTCTGCTCTTTTAGAGAATTGTGTCATACATTATGCGACTGATTGTAAATAACTCAACCAGATGGACCAGATCCTCCATGTACCATTGGCCTCCTAGATAAACAATAAGCTAGTACTTTTTCATGATACCATCACTCTTCTGGCATCAAAGAAGATAATTTGTCTCTGTAGCAATGCAGCATAGTACACGTTCAGTAGTAGGTAGTTGCATGTAATTAAACCCACCACTAATCATGCAGGTAAGGTAAGAATCTATACCCTAATCGATTCATTTGATTCTTATCCCCGATCGACAACAATTTCCTAACCAGCTGATGGCTAATGCTGAGATTAAGACATTAAGTTAACCCATGTTTACCTAGCTACTACCATGCATCATTAGATTCCAATAAATTATCCTATTCGGAATCGATCAGCAACTTGCTCCTTAATTAGTCCAATAATTAAACGATCTCCCCCCTAAAAAGCAATGGGGCATTCAGATTGAAGGAAAAGGTACCATAGACCATTGCGGGAATCTTTTGATGCTTTAATTAGGATGTATAATTCATGCAGAATTATCGCCAATTATCGACCGAGATGGTCATGGGACTAATGACCAGGGGTTATTAACTAATTAACAACGCACCTAAACTAAACTTTTGTGACGTCTGTACTGTGCGCACATGTCAAATTATGCAACGCTGCATGAGACAAAGGGCACACATGTCAGCCATTGGCTGTCAAGCTAGCTAATTAATGACCATGTTGGGCATATTTATATACGCACTAATATTTGTCTTGTCAAAAAATAATAGTAATCAATGCTAGATACAGCATACCGCGGGCAGGCAGATGCATGCATACCTAAGGCATGCAGCGTTGCATAATTTGATCATGCACCTAAGGCCGGCAGGTGGGTGCACCCATTCTGCGCTCGTCGGTTGACCGCGCTTAGCATCGAGCTTTCGTGATGTGGGGCGCAGTACCTGCCACCTATCGAGCGTCCGTCCATCCTCCGCACTTGAAAGGAGATCAAATCCTTAAAAAATGTGGCAGGAACCAGATTTGAGGGGGGAAAAAGACACTAGAGATCACAAAGGGGAAAAAATTCCAAAGCAAAGCGGACTCGACGACAGAGCGGAAAGACAGAGCGGAAAAAGCAAAAGGGAGTCCGAGAGACCATGTGGAGGTGACCCTATATTTATGATGAGTAATTGATATTTGTTTTAGAAAATTTGAGTTTGATTTGTGCTAGTTCTGCAAAGTCGTAGCCCTGGCGAAGTGGTCGGCAGACTTCGACCACGTTGTGAAATGGTCGAACAAGGTCAGATCGCAATCGGATGCAATCGTTTGCGGTCAGATGCGGTCGAACGTGGTCGTAGCGCAGTCGGTTGCGATCGGTTGTGGTCGAACGTGGTCGGACGTGCTCGGAGCGCAGTCGGTTGTGGTCGATACCGGTCGGACGTGCTCGAAACGAGGTCGGACGCGGTCGGACGTGGTCGAAAGCACTGGGACGAAGTCGGACGCGGCAGTCGTGGTCGGTAGGGGTCGGACTTGGTCAGATCGCCGTCGGACGCGGTCGGTCGTGGTCAGTAGCTGTTGGAAGCACTTGAAAGGGCTCCGATCACGTTGGAATTTGCTGGGAAGGTCGTAGCTGCTGTTGACTCGGTTGTAGCGTCTTCTGAACTGGTCATATCGTCTTGTTAAGCTATCGTAGGACTCTTGCATTCCATGATCTGTGCATTCGACCGGTCGTAGGGGTATACGACTATCTAAGATTGTTTTTCCCGGGTTATTTCTTCGGATGCAGATTATTGTTCACAATGTTTTGTGCGGTGCTATGTGATGTGTTCTTGTCTGTGATGCTTGCAGGATCTTGGAGGTAGGTCATGGTGAGGCTGGCATGGTTGGGACAAGACACAGGTAGTGTCGAGGTCCAGAACGATCAGGTGAAGCCAAAGATGACTTAGGCACCGGGTGGTTGCAAGCGTGGTCGGCAAGATAGAGGAAGTTTCCGGGAAGATGCAGGAGGGGCACTTTGGAGAAATGCGCAAAGCCTACAAAGGGAAACGGTTCTCTGCAAAGCACTAGAGGTTGTTGGTGCTAACGGATAAAGCACTGGAGTTTGTTTCTGCTAATGGGTAAAGCACGTTGTAATACCCGGTGTCAGTTGGGGTTTTAACGGGTTCACCCGGTAGCTTGAGGCTATAAATAGGGATGGAGAGCACCAGCACTCGGTGAGGTTGTTCCCCAGACGCACTGGGTTGTCTTTCTGTATTCTTGTGTGAGTTGTCTCTGGGTAGAGCAATGGTGATCTTGTATCTCCGGATGGAGTGGCTGTAGAAACCTCCATTATGCAATCATTCATCTCTATTCCTCTATTTTGAGTTCTTTTATCTGTGTGTTGTTTGGATGATTTGATTGCGCTTTCTCTGTTATATCTTTTCTCATCTTCTTTTCTGTCTGAGAGGCTGGTTCTCTGGTTTGCTCTGGCCTCTGTTGATTTGAGTTGTGTTCTCGTTTGAGTAGCCTCAGTTTTGTCTTGCTCTGAACTGGGAATCATCCTCAAGGCCATTTGGCTAGTCTATTCCCGAGAGCAAAGTTTGGTCGGAGAGTTTTTGGTTTGCAGTCGTGCGCTTCCCTCTTCCTCTATTTTTGTTTCGACCGCACAGTTCTTCTCGACCATAGTAGAGAGGCTTCGATCATCCTGTCATTTCTTGGCCTGAGGTCATTATCTTGTTGTGGTCGAAATCTCCTGGTCGTTTGACTGAAGAATCAAAAGATGTTCTGTTTTTTAGTTTCGGTGGTCGAGCGTTTCGCTTTTCTATTCTTCCTTCGTCAACGCAGTAAATACTATGCTTTCTGTTTTCGGTCGCACAATCTTTTCGCTTCAGGTTGTCTTCGGCCAAGTGACTCGATTGACCACATGTTGGCGTTCAACCACTTGATTTCAGACAGACTAACTCTTGGTCGATTCCTCTGTTTTCAATTTAACTGCAGCAAATCTGTTCGATAGCTCTGGTCTGCTCTCGGCTAGCTGCTGGGACTATTCTATTTTCGGTTGATCTGTCTCTCGGTTTCCAGTGTGCTTTTATCCTCTTGCTTTATAGCTTCTATAGCTATCGGAGAAGAAGATTGTGTGAATACTTGGGGAGATTTGAAGGCACCATTCACCCACCCCCTTTGTTGCCTGTTCGGTCTTACAAGTGGTATCAGAGCCAGTTAGCTCTTCTCTGTAGATCTTAACCGGTCTGTTGAGCCATGGCAACAGACAAGTATTCAACCAATCCCCCTATCTTCGATGGGATCAACTATTCCTTCTAGAAGAGTATAATGGAGTCTTACATACAGGTTCAGGGCTATGCTATCTGGAGGAAGGTGAAGACTCGCTATGTTGTTCCTGCCGATGAGAACATCACAGTGACAAATATGCCTGATGTTGAGACAAATGCTAGGGCAAGAAACATCATTATCTAAGGTCTTAGAAGAAACGAATTTGATCGCATTTCTCATCTTTCGTCGGCCTACGATATTTGGGTGACTCTCGATGCATATCTTGAGGGCACTACCCTAATCAAGACCGTACAACAGGACCAATACAAGTGAGAATACAATAAGTTTGAGATGCTCGCTGGTGAGTCCTTAGATGAGTGCTTTGCAAGATTTCACAAGATTTTGAGTAACCTCTGAGCAGTTAGTCTCACATACCCTGACTCGGATAACACTCGCCAAATGCTTTCTTCTTTAGACTTGTGAGTTTGGGAGATAAAAGTGACCAACATCAAGGACATGACTGACCTCTTGACTTTGACTCTTGATGCGTTGTATTCACGCCTCAAGACTCACGAGATTAACATTGTCTCTCGCAAGTCGAAATCACAGTCAATGGCTTTGGTCACCGATCCCAGTCCTATTTCTGGAGCATCTTCTGATGGTGTTGGCTTTTCCTTAGCTGCTCTCTATGAGATTAGTGATGATCAGATAGAGTAGCTCCCAGAGAATGAACTAGCCCTCCTAGCTAGAAAATTTTCACATGCTTACAAGAGGGTTAGGGAGAGAAAGAGAGGAGAGCTGATGATTTGCTTTGAGTGTGGTGGCCCCAACCACATTTGAGCAAATTGCCCCAAGCTGGAGAAAGGCAAGAACGACTACGGCGGCGTAAGCAAAAACGACTACATCAGCAAGAACCGCAACAAGAAGTCTCCAGCTCGTGCCCAAGGCAAAGAGAAGAAGTGCCGCAATCTTGGCAAAGCCAATAAGCTCTTCCATCACGTCCTCACTGCCTTCGATGATGTCAACTTCAGCGACTTGGAAGGTTGGAGTGACGACCATAGCAAAGATGATCAAAACAAGGACACCAAGGACGACGACTTCATCGGCATGTGCTTCATGGCCAATGAGACTAACATCAGCAATGACGATCTCTACACTGACTCTAATGAGGTAGGTCCCTCCTACGACCAACTCAATGATGCATTTCTCAAGTTAGGAAGATTTTATGGTAGATTTAGAGCTAGGTGTGGTGATCTGGAGAAGTAAGTAGAGAGTTTGTCACGGGAGCTTACTTCACTTAAATCTACTCCCTCCCATGACGATTGCGATGTTTGTACTTCTTTGCTAGATGATATGGAGAAGCTAAGGACCTCTCATGATAGTGTGATTTCTGAGCTTGATTTGATTAAGGTGGAGAATGTTAGTCTGTTAGCTGAGCTAGAGATGACTAGGGTAGCCTCTCTTTCATCTACTACTGTTGAGACTACATCTTGCACCTCATGTGAGGATAAGAACAATGCTTTTAGAGATCTTTATACCATGCTTCTTGATCTGCCTAAAACATGTGAAAGCTGCAATAACTTGAAGATTAACTTAAAGAAAGTAGATCATAAAATTACTGAATTACAAGCTTCCTTACTTAAGCCCATTGTTTCTTGTACCAACTGTCCTAAATTAACTGTTGAACTTGAATCTGTTTCAAAACAATTTCAAGAAATGGTTGACCACAACAAGACAATGGCTCAGTATGCTTCTAAGGACACTGTTAGCTCACCATGCAATAACTGTGAAAAACTAAAATCTGAATTAATTGCATTGGATGACAAGTGTGTGAAGCTAACTAAGGATCTACTAGAGAAGCTACAATCTGGTTGTGCTGTGTGTGCTGTGGTGGGGAGAAGTCTAAGGACATAGTAGAGATTCTTAGAAAGAGCTACGAGGACCAAATGGCTAGAATTAGGACTGCCCCTTGCGTGTCCTGCGAAGCCCTCAAAATTGAGGCGGCTGTGCACAAGGAGAGACATGCACATGCCATTCGTTCTTCAGCTATTGGTTCTTCTTCCTCTCCTTCTGATGTCTCTTCTTCATCTTCTCCCTGCTCTTTCTGCACCTCTCTCTTTCAAGAGTGTCAGTATCTTATGAACACTCTTGAAAGATTTGTTGAAGGCAAGAAGAAGCTAAATCTTATTCTAGACAAATCCAAGATTTGCAAGTTTAATCAAGGTTTAGGATATGATTTTTAGAGGATGTCAGGAAGCATCCACCTGCTGTTTTCGGACCTATAGCAGCAGGTGTGATCGAGGTTAAGCCCAGAACCAAGAAAGTTGAGTTCAAATCTGCGGGCTTCATCCAAGGGATCTCTGATAGTAAGGTGGTATCACCTATTGCTTCGACCTCTCAGAAGGTGAAGCCCCATCATGCTACTTCCACCTCGCAGAAGGTGCAGTATCATTTTACCTTCTGTCAGAAGGATGGACATTTTCTTGAGAGATGTTTCAAGCGTGCCAAGATCGCGCAAAGAGATCGTGCACTTAGGTGTATTTAAAATCAGCCCTAGACTTAAAGTGCACGTAAGACCAACACGAGATCTAGAGATGTAGAAAACACTTTTGAGGTGTTTAGGCAGTATCGAGGACTTGGTTTTTCTGGCTCTTCTGATTTTCGTCCTCGAGTTGCTTCTGGTCAGGATATCCACCGTCCTGAGGGTAGATCTCGTTTCCCCCTCGAGATAGCTATCCATGGCGTGATCAGCTTGTTGCCTGTCAGTCAGACTCACTCTTCTATAGCAGTTGGACCCAGCAACAGCTTCAGGTCTGCTCATAGACCTTCTGGCTTCCTGAGTGACGGAGAGCGTAGGGTAGTTAGATGTCAGTCGGTTGTGACTACTTCTTCTGCTCATTGTGTGACTCAATACTGGGTTCCAAAGTCTATTCTGATTTACTCCAGTACTGAGCCACAGATGTATCTCTCTTGTTGACTTAGGTTCGCCGGACTGGGAAAGGAGAGGTTTGGCTTGTTGACTCCGGTTGTTCTCAACACATGACCGAGACTCCCGTTGGTTCTCTTCCCTAGTCCGAGCTCCAGGTGATGAGACGATCACCTTCAGAGACGCCTCGTCTGGACGAGTCATCACTTAAGGTACTGTGTGCATTAATGATTCATTTATTCTTAAATATATTGCCGTAGTGAGTAAGCTGCAATACAATTTGCTTTCTGTTTCTCAGCTTACCGATGACGATTTCGAGGTAAGCTTTAAGAAAAATGCTTGTAAAATTCTTGATTCTTCGGGGAGTCTTGTTTGCGGGATTTTTAGATGTGAGAGGATCTTTCGTGCTGATTTTATTGAGTCTTCTGGCGATCCTCTCTGGTGCTTAGTCGCGTCAGAGTCCCATGATCTCTCCTTCTGGCATAGGAGACTTGGTCACATTGACTTTGATCATTTGACCCGAGTTAGTAGCCACGATCTCATACGTAGTCTGCCCAAAATCAAGATGGTCAAAGACTTAGTTTGTGCTCCTTGCCGACACGGCAAGATGGTTGTTGTTTCTCATCCTCCAGTCGCTGTGACTATGACCGTTGCACCAGGACAGCTTGTTCGCATGGACAAGGTTGGTCCAACTAGAGTGCAGTCAACAGGAGGGAAGTGGTACGTTCTTGTCGTGGTTGATGACTTCTCGAGGTTTTTCTTGGGTGTTTTTCTTAGTCTCGAAAGATGAGACGTTTAGTCATTTTCAGGGTTTGTTTAGTAGGCATTCTGTTAAGCTCCCTGGTGCCTCACGAGCGATCTGTAGTGACAATGGCACGGAGTTCAAGAATTTTTACTTTGACAAGTTTTGTGATGAGACAGATGTAGAGCATCAGTTCTCTTCTCCGCACGTCCCCCCAGCAAAATGACGTTGTGGAGAGGAAGAACCGTACCTTGGTTGAGATGGTTAGGACAATGCTAGATGAGTACTCTACACTTAGGAAGTTTTGGACTGAGACTATAGCCACCGCGTGCCATGTTTCAAACAGAGTTTTTTTGAGGACACACTTGCATCGCACTTCTCATGAGCTGAGATATGGGCGAAAGCCCAGTGTATCTCATTTTCACGTGTTTTGTTGCAAGTGTTTTATCTTGACTTCTTCGTGGGCTTATAGGGTCTGGAACAACGAGTCTATCAAAATGGTAGAGACCTGTGAGGTGACTTTCGATGAGGCCAGTCCTGGCACTAGGTCCGATATCTCAGGTTCTGTAGAACAGTCCGAGACCATCTTTGTGGATGATGAGGAGGATGGAGATGAAGGTTGTTTACCTGATCCAGTCCATCCTTCCCTTGAGGTGCCTGCTTCTACCACTGCACCTCAGGGAGATCAGCCCATTCCTTCCACATCTTCTGGAGCTAGTGGCTCTGTTCCTACCTCGTCAGCTCATGAGGTAGAGGCCACTTCTTCTCATCTAGGACCTCCCCGACATATCCAAAATCGCCATCCTTCAGAGCAGATGATTGGAGATCTCTTTGAGTGGTCACACGCTCAAAATCTAGCTTGTCTCACTCCTGTCTCCATTATGCTTTCGTCGCCACCTTTAAGCCCAAGAATGTGTGTCATGCTCTTTCTGATGAGTCTTGGGTCAATGCCATACATGAGTAGTTAGAGAACTTTGAGAGGCACAAGATCTGATCGCTTGTTGAGCCCCCTAGAGGTCATAATGTCATAGATACCAAGTGGATGTTCAAAAACAAACAAAGTGAGGATGGGGTAGTCATTAGAAACAAGGCTAGACTGGTAGCTCAGGGTTTCTCCCAGGTTGAGGGTTTAGATTTTGAGGAGACCTTTGCCCCTGTAGCTGGCTAGAGGTTATTAGGATCTTGCTTGCATTCGTAGTGTCTAAGGGCTTCAAGTTATACCAGATGAATGTCAAGAGTGCCTTCCTCAATGGGTATATTGAGGAAGAGGTCTATGTTAGGTAACCTCTAGGTTTCGAGAATCCCAAATATCCCAATCATGTCTACAAGCTTTCCAAAGCCCTGTATGGACTTAAGCAAGCCCCTAGAGCTTGGTATAAGAGGCTTAAGTCCTATTTGTTGAGTCATTGATTTGAGATGGGTAAGGTAGACAAGACCTTGTTCATTCGCAGGCATTGCAATGACCTTCTACTTGTCCAGATTTATGTGGATGACATTATCTTTGGCGGCTCTTTTCATGCTCTTGTTTCCCAGTTCTCTGATGTCATGAGCACAGAGTTTGAGATGAGCATGATAGGCGAGTTGAGCTTCTTCATTGGTTTCCAGATCAAGCAGACTCAGGAGGGTACTTTCTTGCATCAGGGCAAGTACACTCGTGACCTCTTGAGACACTTTGACATGAGTGATGGCAAGCCAGTGTCAACTCCAATGGCGACATCAGTTTCACTTGATCCAGATGAGGATGGCAAGCCAGTTGATCAAAAGGAGTACCGCAGCATGATTGGCTCCCTTTTGTACCTCACTGCCTCGATGCCAGACATACACTTCTCCCTGTATCTGTGTGCTCGATTCCAGGCCTCTCCTCACGTATCTCACCGCCAGGTAGTGAAGCGCATCTTTCGGTACCTTCGAGCTACCATAGACTATGGTATTTGGTACTCTTCGTCTTCCTATCTTTCCCTCAGAGCCTTCTCTGACGCAGACTTTGCCAGCTGTAGGATAGATAGGAAAAGCACTTCTGGCACTTTCTCATTTATTGGCACTTTTCTTGTCTCTTGGTCTTTTAGGAAGCAGTCCAGTGTTGCACAGTCCACCGCAGAGGCCGAGTACGTTGCTGCTGCTAGCTGCTGCAGTCAGGTGCTTTGGATGATTTCGACCCTGCGGGACTTTGGATTAGTAATAAATAGTGTTCCACTCTTTTGTGATAACACTTCTGCCATTAATATTGCCAAGAACCCAGTGCAGCACTCCAGGACCAAACACATTGATACCAGATATCATTTTCTTATAGACCATGTGGAGAAGGGTGACATAGTGTTCTAGTTTATGGAGAGTGACCACCAGTTGGTTGATATCTTTACCAAGCTTTTAGATAGTTCGGGGTTTTCGACCTTGCAGGGAGAGCTTGGGGTGGTCTGTCCATATTGTTTGTTGTGAGGGGGAGCTCCTTGCTGTTTTCTATCTCATTTTTATTTGCTCATGTCTTCATTCTATTGCATTTCATAAGGGTGCATTTGGGTTAGTCTTTCTAGCATAGACTAGAGTGGTTCTCCTTCTCAGTTGCTTGGATTGCTTCCTCTCATCTTGTGATTCTAGGATGCACGTATTAGCTAGGTCTCTTCTCACTTGATTGAGTTCACTCACTTCTTATAGGTCTAGCGAGGGTTGGGCCACCCTTGGGTAGACAGGGAACGTGTTTACTCTTTAGTTTGTTTGTAGACCAGCTGATAGCCCTTGAGTCATATGGGGAAGATGAGAGTCAGTCTGAGCCATAGTATTCTCTGTATCTTGTCTATGCTCCAAAGACTATCTTTTTTGATTTTTTTTGCCAGCCTCTTGTATTTATTGCTTTAGTTCAGGGGGAGTTCATTTGAGATTTGCTAGAACTTAATTATGACATAACTCAACTTGAACTAAACGTGCTTCACATGCTGAGGGGGAGCTGGATTTTCTTGCATTTCATTCCATTTCAGCATCATGCATTGTAATATAACTACATGAAGCCTCGATTATTATCCTTTTATGACATGATTAAACTGCATTACATCTTGCCATGATCTGTGCTAGGGCGCTTGATTTATCATGACTTTATATGTGTAGTCGAGTCTTTGCCATGATAGGTTGATTACATGTGCACAACTTGAATTAAACTATGTCATGTTAGATCTTGTGACGAGTCTGTCTCTAGCTATCGTTTATGATTCATGCCATGTCAAATAGGTTGAGCTGAGTCTTGAATCTGTAATGAGCTTTAGATTGAGCTATGCTAGTTCTTTGATGAAGCATGAGTTAGCATTAACTCTCTGTTCTTGAACTAAACTCAGAAAATGCAAAAAAGATATCTTTTGTGCGAAAAAAATGATCGCACCAATTCTTTTTCATGAGACTGCTTGCCATTGCACTAAGGCATGAACTCAGGGTGAGTTTTGGATGACCAAGATCATTTCTTAAGCTTATTGCTTGAAATGGCCGCATAAGACTTAAGATCTAGCACATGGCTAAGCAACAAAAATTTCGTTGGAAACAACCATGAATTTCTAAAAGGAAAAGCATGTCAAATGTGCTAAATTTGCTCAATTACAAAAAGGTCAAGTACTTGAACAAATGATTCATTCTTGAACTTGTATCACTCTAAATTGACTCAATGTTAGCTTCTTGGCTCCACTTAGAATATTGACATGGCTTGACTCATCCTTGGATACCTCTAGCTAGACTTTAGTCTTCAATAACTTGACATGCTAAGCAATCCATCTAATTTTTAGATTATGACTTATTTGGTTTTAGCTGGTCTATACATAAATTGTCATGATCTAGATAGCACTCCCTTTTGTTATGGCTTGGTATAATACTTAGAGAGTCATTTTGGATACTCTTCATGGCTCTAATGCTTAAATTGAATAACATACAGTCATACCATTCAAGTCATGCTTCATTTTTATTCCTTGCATCTTAATGATTTTATTGCCAAAAGGGCGAGAATAATGGAGAAAAAGGCATAAAAAGAGGTAAAGAGGGGGACTTTATGGAGCGTTTGAGGAAAAATTGCTTTTTCTGGTTTTTGCTCAAATTTTCCCCTTCTATCAACATAGACTTGAGCTTCTCTGTTTCTTCTGTTAGACCATATGTGACTTTCTTAAAAAAACTCAAACTTAACTATATGATTTTTTCTATGTTTGTCAATATACTCATCAAGGGGGAGATTGAGAGACCATGTCAAGGTGACCACATATTTGTGATGAGTAATTGACACTTGTTTTAGAAAGTTTGAGTTTGATTTGTGCTAGTTTTGCAAAGTCGTAGCCCTGGCGAAGTGGTCGGAAGGTAGCCGAAGGAGTTACGAACACGTTGGTCGTAGTCGGAAGCCGGGCTCACTGGTTACGACCACGCTGTGTCATTTACGACCACGTTGTTCGTGGTCAGATGCCAGCAGGAGGCCTTACGACCACGTTGTCGGCAGCATGTGATCAAGAGAAGGAGTTACGACCACGTTGTAGCTGGTCGAAAGTCAGCTGGAAGTTCTACAACCACCTTATTGAAAGTCGGAAGCCGAAAATCGAGTTTACGTCCACTCTGCCAAAAGACGGAAGTTGGCTGGACCATTTTCGACCGCTCTGTCGAAAGTCGGAAGCATCGGGTCACCGTGGTCGAAAGTCAGAGGCGCTAACTCGCCATGGTTGAAAGTCCAATCTCTGACCACATTGTAGCACGCTGCGGTCGGTAGTCGAAGTCGGGTCTTCGACCACGTTGTGTAGTCGGCAGTCTTCGACCACGTTATCACGAGAAGCGATCGGAAGTCGAAGCTTCGACCGCTGCGGTCAGAAGTCGGCAGACTTCGACCACGACCACGTTGGAAGTCGGCAGACTTTGACCACGTTGTGAAACGGTCAAACGAGGTCGGATCGCAGTTGGACGTGGTCGTTTGTGGTCGGAAGCGGCCGGACGTGGTCGTAGCGCAGTCGGTTGCCGTCGGTTGTGGTCGAACGCGGTCGGACGTGCTCGGAGCACGGTCGGTTGTGGTCGCTACCGGTCGGACGTGCTCGGAACGAGGTCAGACGCGGTCGAACGTGGTCGGAAGCGCTGGGACGAAGTCGGACGCGGTCGGTCGTGGTCGGTAGGGGTCGGACATGGTCAGATCACCGTCGGACACGGTCGGTCGTAGTTGGTAGCTGTCGGAAGCACTCGAAAGGGCTCCGATCACGTTAGAATTCGCTGGCAAGGTCGTAGATTCTGTTGATTCGGTTGTAGCATCTTCTGAACTGGTCGTATTGTCTTGTTAAGCGGTCGTAGGACTCTTGCATTCCATGATCTGTGCATTCGACTGGTCGTAGGGGTATACGACTATCTGAGATTGTTTTTTCCGAGTTATTTCTTCTGATGTAGATTATTGTTCACAATGTTTTGTGCGGTGCTATGTGATGTGTTCTTGTCTGTGATGCTTGCAGGATCTTGGAGGTAGGTCATGGTGAGGCTGGGATGGTCGAGACAAGACACAGGTGGTGTCGAGGTCCAGAACGATCGGGTGAAGCCAAAGATGACTTAAGCGCCGGGTGGTTGCAAGCGTGTTCGGCAAGACAGAGGAAGTTTCCAGGAAGCTGCAGGAGGGGCATTTTGGAGAAATGCGCAAAGCCTGCAAAGGGAAATGGTTCTCTGTAAAGCACTAGAGGTTGTTGGTGCTAATGGGTAAAGCACTGGAGTTTGTTTCTGCTAATGGGTAAAGCACGTTGTAATACCCAGTGTCAGTTGGGGGTTTAATGGGTTCCCTCGGTAGCTTGAGGCTATAAATAGGAATGGGGAGCTGTAACATCCTAAAATTAGGATGTTTGAAATTTGGAGTAATTTAAAACTTTTATTTGCATCTTGCTGGCATTTGAATTTTTGGCTCAAAATCTTATTTGGGTTGTCCTGAGTTTTTGTGCTGAGTCAATAAATAACTAGAAATAATCTTGGAACACAAAATAGCAATCATAAGAATTTCAAATTAACTAAATAAATACAAATAATTTAAATGGTATTTAACCCCTCACAACCTAAAATTCAATGAAACTCACTGAACCAAAGTCTTATTTAAAGGACCAAGAATTCATTCTAGATATAGCTCAATCATCATACAAAAAGGAAAGGGGAGTATGATCTAAAAATTTAAATAAAGAATTGGTGAGTTCAAACTCTGAGAACGTAATTCAAAAATTCATTTACTGAATTAAAACAAGGTTTATAAAAGTGATAAGGGGTGAGTTCAACCATGAGGAATTAATTTAAATTTAAGTTATTAAATGGACAAAAATGCAGTTTGAGAAATATATATATGTTTAAATGCACACACACACACACACACACACACACACACACACACACACACACACACACACACATATATATATATATATATATATATATATATATATATATATATATATATATATATATATATATATATATATATATGTATATATATATATATATCCAAAAGTAAATTTACCGGACCCTGAAAGTCATCATCATCGGTGGAGGAGGTGAGGTAGTGCAAGTGGCTGTCTGGCTGGCGAGCTTGAATAGGGCACCCGCAGAGGGTGAAGTTCTGCTGTGGCGTGCTACCAGTGTGGGTAGCCAGCTGCTAGGCGTTCAGAAGGAGAACATCTCGCACAACCTATGAGACCTACTGCAAGCGGGCCAAGCTCATAGGGGTGAGATGATGGAAGGGGCGAGGTATTTTGAACGGTTACTGTGATGGTTGGCTCAACCGCACGGCTAAGGAATCGTGTGGGGGCAACAAGTAAACTGTCTCTTGTGGGTAAAGTGTGCAAACTCTGCAGAGTAAAAACTATTCGAATAGCCATGCCCACGGTTAAGGGCGGACATGGGAACTTAACCAGATATAGTTCTATTTCAAAAACTTTATGGGTAGGAATGGAAAATTGGAGGGCAGTGGAGAGCCCTGATTTGTGTTGCCCTGAGTGTCGTCCCAGTGATAATGTAAGCGGCTATAACGCTGAAGGTCTAGCATAGGGTGCAGAGACCATGTAACGGTGGATGGAATCTGGATCGCTATTATTATTGCATTCTCTTACACATTATGTTTTTGTTCAAAACTGCTAGGTCTTAGGAAATTTCTATGCATTATATTTTTAAATAATGATAATACTTCTTACAAAATAAAATATCAGGAAGAATAAATAGAGTCGTAAGAAAAGAAGATGGCTATTTGTGGTAAACACATAAAGTTGTTGGTGGATTCATGTCGATTATAAAAAGGAAACAATAGTGTGGATTTTGAGAGAAATAAATTGGAGTCTAAATGAATAGATAGGCTAGATAGATGATTTGAATGATTTTTTTGGAGAATTAGGGAGATATTGGCAATTATGGGATTAATAGGATTTGATTGATTACTAGATGAGTCAATTGAATTTTTAGAATTTGGAGATATGATATTTGGAGTATAGACATGAACAATAATGATCCTGGTGGATGTATACTAGGGAATTAGTTAGAGATGGGTAATGGAAAATAGGGTTGGTTATTGGAAGAGCAAATTATGGTTTGGATCAAAAACCAAAAGGATTGAATTGTTAGAAAGTCATGATAGAAATGATATTGGTGGATTTGAAAGTAATTATGTTAGAGAATCGTTAGAGTCAGAAGTGAAGAGTTGATGAATAGCAACCACAAGATTGGATTGCTAGGAATATAGAAAGTGTATGATCGGTGCATTAATTGAATGATGTCACTCGTTGTTTGGAGTTTTAGACTACAATCAATATAGAAAGTGTATAATCGGTGGATTACTTAAATGATGTCACTCGCTGTTTGGAGTCTTAGACAGCAATCAATATAGCAAGAGTATGATCGGTGGATTAATTAAATGATGTCGATCGCTGTTTGGAGTCTTAGACAACACTCAATATAGAAAGTGTGTGTTTGGTGGATTAAGTAAATGATGATACTCGCTGTTTAGAGTCTAGACAGTAATCAATAAAGAAAGTGTATCTTTGGTGGATCAAGTCAATTATGGCAATCGATGTGTGGAGTTTTAGGCAGCAACAATAACACTATGATTAAATAATAATGCTACTAAAAACGATTTATGGAAAATAAAATAACCTGAACTTCTCCTTTGATAAGCCATGCATACTATTTATTTGCATTCTGTGTATTGGCTCGCGGAGCACGGTGGTTTGTGCTCACACTCGCTCTCACAATAAATCCAAAATCAGGGATCAGATCACTACGCTTCAGCAACACTCTTGGTCATGATGGCAAAGAAGACGAAGATGTCAAGGGTTAGGTCGCGAACCTCCAGTTGGCTGCCTGTGGACATGTCCTGAGGGTCCCACCTGTGTGCTTCGTTTCTGCTGCTGTATTTTATTGATTTCGGCCTAATCGGCCCATGAGTAAGTTTATTATTATATTTACGCTTCCGCATGATATGTACTTTGATGTTCAGAACTGTAAACTGTGAGCACTATCTACTGATCGAGGGAATGTGCCGTGAAATCACAGAGGATGCCGGATATTAAAATCTGGGCTCCGACAGGAGCACCAGCACTCGGTGAGGTTGTTCCCGAGACGCTCTGGGTTGTCTTTTTGTATTCTTGTGTGAGTTGTCTCTGGGTAGAGCAAGGGTGCTCTTGTTTGCTCTGGTTTGCTCTGGCCTCTCTTGATTTGAGCTGTGTTCTTGTTTGAGTAGCCTTACTTTTGTCTTGCTCTGAACTGGGAATCATCCTCAAGGCCATTTGGCTAGTCTATTCCTGAGAGCAAAGTTTGGTCGGAGAGTTTTCGGTTTGCAGTCGTGCGCTTCCCTCTTCCTCTGTTTCTGTTTCGACCGCATAGTTCTTCTCGACCATAGTGGAGAGGCTTCGACCGTCCTGTTATTTCTTGGCTTGAGGTCATTATCTTGTTGTGGTCGAAATCTCTTGGTCGTTTGACTTAAGAATGAAAAGATGTTCGGTTTTTAGCTTCGGCGGTCATGCGTTTCGTTTTTCTGTTCTCACTTCGTCAACGCAGTAAATAATGTGCTTTTTGTTTTCGGTCTCACGATCTTTTCGCTTCAGGCTGTCTTTGGCCAAGTGACTCGATCGACCACGTGTTGGCGTTTGACTACTTGATTTCAGACAGACTAACTCTTGGTCGATTCCTCTGTTTTCAGTTCGACCGTAGCAAATCTGTTCGGCAGCTCTGGTCTGCTCTCGGCTAGCTGCTGGGTCTATTCTGTTTTCGGTTGATCTGTCTCTCGGTTTCTAATGTGCTTTCATCCTCTTGCTTCATAGCTTCTATAGCTATCGGAGAAGAAGATTGTGTGAATACTTGGGGAGGTTTGAAGGCACCATTCACCCCCCCTCTGTTGCCTGTTCGGTCCTGCAGAGTCTACAACTCAATCACCGCCTCATCAATCATTATCCGAGCCTATTTAATATGGCTGTGGCTTATGGTTTTTAACTAACATTTTTTAATTTTAGCTGTTTACGATAGAGATTATGGAGAGAGAGAGATACTCACGATTTTGGTTGATACAGATATTGGGCTTTTAACGTGTACTACAATTAACTTGCAGATCCCATTTTGAGAAAATACTCTGTTTGAAAGTTAGGTACTGTAGCAAAAGACAAAAGCCACTTTTAGAAGCCGTTAAAGAACAAGATCTCCAGTAGTAGTCAATTTAGCTTTTGCTCTGTAACACCCCCATTTCTGGGGACGTTAGGTTACCCTCGCAACTGTCTAGGATTGTTCAGCTGAGCTGTGAGTACTGTAGATGAGTGTACACCATTGCAAGGACAAGCTTAAGCATAAAAACCAAACTTTATTACAAAATTAAGGCTTAACAGCTAAGTTTTACATGGTCAGGGCGTACAACCCAAAGTTACATTACAAAAGAAACTCCACAGGCAGGCCTGAGTGTAGAATAAACCCTAACAACAGGTGTCGTCTATACCGTAGAGCTCAGCGTCGTCTTGATAGACTCATTCATTTTCTTGACAAGCATTCTCTGTTTATGATTTTAGCAAGTATGAGTACAACCAACCGTACTCAACAAGTCACATGGGAAATGCTTTTTAACTATATGCAAGAGATTGCCATGGAGTGGGGTAAAGCAGTTTATTATTTTATGTGGAAACAATTTTGTTTGTAAACATTTTACCTTTAAACATAAAATATCAAATTATAAACTTCTTAAGAACTTTAGGGATTTCAATAACTTGATTACCAGACTTTCACATTTCTAAAACAATTACAAATCTACTTATGCTTCGCTATTGGAATCACCCCTTAAACATAACTTCATATACCGGAAGCACGGTGCATTTGAATACCATTTGTAAATGACTCTGCAGGGTTGCCCAACTTTACCCACAAGATTCCTCAACCCTTATGACTGAGTTGAGAAAATAAGGTTGTTTCAATGCTCATCTTTTTATGTTGTCTCTACCCGATAGACTGTAGACCCCCTGTCACAGAATACGGCAACCTGACAGGGCGGAGCCTACCGTTGTGAAAGTATAGTTTTATCGTTTCCATACCACATTCTTTACGCCAGTTGTTCCCTCTCCTAGAACATATGTTATATCCTTATAGTATATATTCAATCGATTTGAGCAGCTACTAAACCAGGTTTGACAAGTCAACGCTTGTGGATGAGCAGTTGCTATGTTCTTTACTTAGCATAAGGGTCTAGTCCTTATATTTTCACTGAGGCAACTTCTACTCACAAACTCATATTTTAGTGCCCACGGCACTATCTCTATTCTATACCAAGCCTTCACCCTAGGATAAGGTCATAGGCTTAGGCCATCTCATGGCTCCCCGTGATATTTCCTTATCCTAGATTCACTTTTAAAATTCTATCGGCCAAATGCCAAGATTCTTAGTAGTAAAAAGTTTGTCGAGTTCCTAATATACTGTGATTACATTAATAATAATTTAAATGTTACTAAGTCTTATCAAGGTGAATATGGCCATCAAATTAAACAAGGCTTTTTCGGGTGGTACGACATTAGCTAATATCATGTTATTCTAAACATCTTTTGTACATAAAATAACAGTGCGTAAATAACATAATAAAAATACCAATAAATAAATAATTAAAGGAATATAGGTTTAATATGATCAAAGACATGTGACTTGCCTTGCGGATTATTGACTTCGACAATTTCATATTCTTCTATCTCTTGATCTTGAGCTTGATCCTGAGCTTCTCCTTCTTGAATTGGTCAACTCTCGACATCGTGTGCTAGCATAAAGTAAAGAAAAATAATTTAATTCCACGCTTGAAAGATTGAGCTAAGAATAAAGAAATAAAATCCAAGAAAAATCAAATAAAATAGGTTTTGGGTTTATAGGGGTCTGAAAAGGCGAAACAGAGCTGGCGAATTGGTCGATGGGCTCAAAACGATCGAAATGGATATAAACTTGTATTTTCAGGTTTGGATGAATAGTAACGGGTCTGGCACTATTCACTGCGGGATTTACTATTCATTGCGGGCGGGTTACTGTTCATAGTGGATATTCACTATTCATGGTGGGTTGGCTTTAAAGAGTTAATGGGTTGGTTCAAAGGCTATCGGGTCGGATTAACAGTACCTGCCCGTTACTGTTCATCTTCAACCTCCCGTCCGCGCGCGCACAACTGAAAACAGGGGAAGGAGCGGCGGCGACTGGTGGTGCTACAGGGAATTGCAACGCAATCAGGGACTATGGACGGGGTTCCTGAGAGTGTCAAGGTTCCATTTTTTGGGTCGGCGACGGCTGGGAAGGCGGTGTTCACCGGCGGCGAGGTCATTTCTTCTCGGTGCATTTGGGCGGCAATGGCGAGCTTCAAGGGTTAAGGGGGTCGAAGCTTTGATGTTTGGGCATCCTCGAGGTGAGGGAGTGACAATGGAAGGGTTGGTTTGGGCTAGGGAGGCCGGTATTTGGCTAGCCATGGCGGGGTGGTTTTGACTGGCGGAAAAGAAGGTGGCCGACGAGCTACGGGGCATAGCTAGCCATGGCAACGTTTTGATTGTGTTCTTAGGGTTATGAGGGAGCTACGGGAGCGAGCAATTGAAATGAAATAGACCGAAGGAGGATAATCGAACTTTGGGCTTACTTGGGGATTTTTGTCGATTGCCGACGGTGTGGGGGTCACCGGAGCAATTGGGGGCATGGGTGGCTTAGCGGGCATCAGTGTGTCTCAACGGAGGGGCTTGGGGGCTTTTTATAGGCGTGCTAGGGCGATTGGCTACAGGGAGGCGCCCTCTCGAGTTTTGGCGCGTGTCCATGGCGGGAAGACACAAGAGGCTTCGGTAGGCTGAGTTAGCGTCTCGGTGAAGGTTTGCGGCGGTCAAGGATTGTGGCTTGTCGGCTGAGAGACAAAAGGGGGAGCGGCGGCCCAAAATATCCTAGCAAGCGGTGACTTGCGGCCGTGGTGCCTTACTGGCCAAGAAAAGATGACGGGGGATGGCAGAGGGAGGCGTACGGCTGTCAGACTAGATGGTGGCGGTGGCAGAGGCTGGAAGGTGCGGGAGGGCACGGGAGAGCGAGAGAGAGTTCGGGCGGTGGCAAAAAATCAGGATGGCGACGTGATTTTTCGGTCGGTGAACAGTACCGACAAAATATCCGATCCATGAGGCGAAGCAGCACGAATCTCAAGGCTTGGATGACTAAGATTGGAGGAGAATTGGCTAGGGAAGCTCAAAGAATCAAATTCAAACGGAAGTTTCAGTTTTTCTGAAAATTCAGTTCGTTTCATGCTCTTCTACTCTAGAGTGGGACTTTTGAAAGAGTTTTGGTTGGGCATCACCGATCATTATCCGATGTGTCTTTTGGTTGGGCATCACTGACCATTATCCGATGTGTCTAGCTTGTTGTTTGTTTCATTCCCGAAGTTTGATATGCTCTGCTACTCTAGTGCGGCCGTCGTGAGCAACAAGGTGGTGTGGATGTTAGATGCGGCAAGCGAGCAGGCCGTGCGCGTTTTCGGTCCGTTGAGCCGAAGGGCAGCAGCTGCTGCTCACTCTGCTCCAGGACTGAGGATGCCGACCCAAAAGGAGAAGGGTAGAGTTGGAAACATTAACGGCAGAAGAGAGCAAGTGGAGAAGTGGTAAAAAAAATTTCTAACTGTGACGTGTTTTTTAATTTTTATGGTATTAAAACGAACCGTTAACTTTTAGTGGTATTTTCGTAAAGAGATATTTTGATGGTAAAGAATCAATTTTTCCAAAGGAAAATAGAGGAATTTTATAGGATTAAAATTCTATAGAAAAACTTCCTGTTGTCCCATTGAAACAAAGGAACCTATAAAATTTTCTCAATCCATATAAATTTTAGAGAAAATCTAACATGAGACACGACCTCATGGAAATTTTCCTCTCTCTCTCTCTCTCTCCAAAATTATGTACTTTGTTCATGTGAACCGTCCAAACAGCACAATCGAAGAATTCCAATATTTTAGAATTTCCAAGGATTCAACTCGATATACACTCCAGTTCATCTGTTTTTCCTATTCCTGTAACTTTTTTTATTCCTGTGTTCCAAATGAATCCAATTTCTACGTAAAAAATGACGTGCAAAAAATCATCCACCATACCTTGGCTAAGCCTTGTAATAGGCATCCAAATGTCATATATAATTTGCTATACCTAAAATTAATCATAGCAAACAACCAAACAACAGGGCTTGTCCCCCAGGACTTGTCACAAACAACCAAACCATGTGTGGCACAAACCCTCTGTGGTTCCTGCCGATGAAAATACTGTGATACTAAATGCAGAAAAAGCAATATAGCACAGAAACATTTACTTGTAAAAAAATCATAATCATCTCGCAGAATAACACTCACCAGTCACCATACTTCTTGGCTAGCAATCTAGCATGTAAAACCGAGATGCCAACCGTGCAACTTCGGCACATTTGGCATCTCTGCTGCCAGAAAGCCTGACCAACTCAAACAAAACATACCACGAGAGAACAGAAACATACCCAGGTAGCTGGTTGTAAATCTGTTCAGGAATACAGATGGGGCGGGCATCATCAGGCCATGCATCTTCTGGAGACCGGAAAATATATTATGAGACAATTCTATTGCAGCTTCCCTTCTTTCTGTCCCGGAATAATACAAAATGGAGGTACAACAAAAAAATCCCAATGACATGTGCTTTTAACATGTTCTATGAAGTTCTGAGAAGCAGCAACAAAATCTCCAAACAAAAGAATGAGAATTACAACTCGGCTCAAGGGAACACATTTTCTAAGGACAAAGATCTACATATCCAGACGGCAGACACTGCTGCGGTTGAGAGGAGCATCAACAGCAGTAAGTTAAAAAAGTCAGCACCACAATTACAGAAAGTAGTCAGGGGTCTTGCGTGTTGTGTCCGGCTCGATTTGCCGCGGCGCTGGATCGAATTGGAGGAAGTTTTGATCCATGTTCTCACTAATTTCGAGAATTGCAGCCATGTTACCGCATCGGTAACAATAGTTTGGTGCGCTGAACACTGTGACAACATTTTTCTCCTGCATGACAATCAACGTAAGGCAAAGCAATTATTCACATTTCCTGTGAGAAAATTTTCCAATTTGGTGCTCAAATGCCCATGATGGGAAGGGAAAATTATATGTGCATGCTCCACATGTTCAGGATTATACAAGAAAAACTGAATGCTAAGTAATGATCCTGATATCAACAACCAACCAGGGACCAGACATCCAATCAATCAAAGTTCTGCTCTTTTAGAGAATTGTGTCATACATTATGCGACTTATCGTAAATAATTCAACCAGATGGACCAGATCCTCCATGTACCATTGGCCTCCTAGATAAACAATAAGCTATTACTTTTTCATGATACCATCACTCTTCTGGCATCAAAAAGTATTCCCAAAATTTGTAAGTGTAGCACTGCACCTTATCTTTTTTCCTTTGAAGCTGTACATTAGCTGATACATAGATGAACGATTTGTTCATCCTATCTTATATGTTGAAAGTAGTGTCATCATTCACTTGAGAGTTGAACGAGCTATTAAAACTTACATAGCAAAACGAAGTTCAGGTCTTATCATTAAACAATCACTAGATACAGGGTCACTTAGTTATAGCAGCAAAAAAAATATGACAATTAGGAGCCCCATATATTTTAGTTTTTTACCAAAATGGTTTATCCTAATTTTAAAAATGCCAATAACAAATTGATGAACAGAACTGTGGGTGGTGGGATAATTGAAATCTCACACTGGATACCAACCTGGCACCAATTGTACCCTTCCATCACAAGTTGATGGGCCCTTGAAATAAGGCTAAGTCCATTTGTATGATTGAATTGTTGTGCGATATCTTGCCCAAATGTGTATCCTGCACCTCTTGGTGAAATTCCCCACCCACATCGGTCATCCGGGTCAGACCACAAAAGATCACACATGGGTCCTTCATGAGGGACCTACAACCATTTTAAAGAACTGAGCGAAAATATTAATCAAGAAAACAAAGTCTGCAGAATAAAGAACACATCTTCTACACAAAGACAATGATTCTTACAACCGAAGGCCCAAACAGGTCAATTGTAGTTTGTGTAGTGTAAGAACAATATGTACCAAACAATTGGATAGCAAGCGTATCACATGTTTCAATTTGACGTCTCTTTCTCACTAAAACTGAACTAGCAAGTAAAATATCATGCAGAACTGGAAAATGGTGTCAATGAGATTTGGTTTTGCCTTGCAGAATGTTCGTCCAATCATAAACTAGAAACCACATAACCGCAGCTAGTTAAGCAAATCATTCTGGAATCTGGATCTTCTAGTTTGCTTAATTTCTGAGTTTCTTTCCCACAGTATCCATTGCATATTGGTAAAACATCCTAATATACATCAGACAACCACCATGTATATCAACTAATCTTTGCCCAGTATACTTATTGTATATCGATGAAAATTTATCATATAAGATCAATATTTTTGTGAAGAATAATAGAATATCATGTGGCTCTACGACCCATGCATATGCAAGATAAATGGTTAAATCACATCCAATGGTAAAAAAAAGGAAGCTGCACACTCTCTTCTTCCTTACTAACTCTGCCTTACACATATAGCTAAATAGAACTATAAAAGTCCTGAGGGCCTGATCTGCTATATCTACATATAGCTGAAATGATTTTTCAAGCTATCATGAGATTCATAAACACCCCCCCCCCCCCCACAACAAAACACACACGCACACACACACACACGAGCCTTACCTCCAGTCCATGAAGAGGGTTAAGGTGTAAATGACCCACAAGGCCACAATTTGGCTCTGATTCGAGATCGTGGTAAAAAGATGCGTACCTCTTGTGTGCGGTCCAGAGCACGTATATTATCCAACGTATCCAATGATGGGGAGAGACCACCATGCAGGCAAAAGATCTACAAAATGGAATTATCCTCTTTTGTCAGGTATACATGGAACTGAATTCTAGGTCCATATTAATAGACCAACCGTTTGCAGAAAGGAACATACCTGGTTTTCTATAAGAGCTGTGAGAGGCAAATAATCAAACAAGTCCGTGAAGTACTTCCAAACATTTGCATTTCCGTACTTCCGTAAGCATTCATCATAGAAGCCATACCTGTAGCCAAACACTCCATGTCAAGAACACCCTAGCGTTACAGGTGCTTGCAGTTACAAGGTGGGCCAATGCAACAGAATGTCCCAGCGAAAGTACACTTCATGCCATTATATGGCCATTATGAAGTACATTTGTTCTTGGAATACCAATCTTCAAACCCAAACCAATCATTACTCCATTTTTATAGAGGGTTTGCAGCAGTAAGACAGCATTAAGTTATGTCACATAATCTAGCATGTTCTAGGGAAACTATCCAGTGTGACCGACAAGCCCTTCTTTGGCTGCTAACCTCTGAACTTCCACGTGGGCCATTATATTAGATTAGGGAGGCTGGGAGGGACTCAGGAGCTGGGAACCCTCATATATGATTTTTTTATCTGTGAGGGGATTATTCACATAAAACCATTAATATGGTCCTCAAGTCCACCTAAATCTGAGTATATCGTCCATCCAAATCTCATGCAATGGTCTACTGGGAGCTAACATGTGACAAGCCAAAGAAGGGATGAACAAATAGAACTGAGAGCCGGATATTTGTAATATATATATCCAGTTTGGAGATGGGTATTTGATGGATAAGGGTTGAATTTGAAGACAATCTTATATGGATATTTGTAATATATTTCAAGAATAGGATAAAACAAGAAAAGAATGTGAAAAAACTGTGCCAAACAACCACATCCATGTAAACATTTCAGTCAAAACTATCGCCGTCAATCTTAGCATGTCACGATCTAAAACTCTGAAGCATTTACAACATTTTATAATGTCAAAATCAAATACTGCTAACGACAACACTATTTCATGATTCTAAAAAGCATAAGCAGAATTACATATATCTAGGGAGCAGGTCCCTTAAGCTCATCACGATATTATGTTATAGCTAAAAACTACCGTACTAGATACCTTGCTGTTGTATCCATGAGAAAACAAAATTGTGTTTTTGCTACATGACCTTTTGAGTAAGTGAACCTAGGGGTAAGAAAAAAATCTGAAAGCTGAATTTCCGGACCACAACAAATGGTTTATGCCATTCCAGATGGTCAGTTCAGACAAAAAAAATCACCTTCAGGCTTTTGTTCCATGCAATTCGGAAGTTCAGAGTTCGGTTAGTGCGGAACTATTGGAGCCCAAACCAGCCAAGTATCCCGAAATGTACATTAGTTTCTACCATTTGATTGAAGCCATTTCATAATGATCCCGGCCCTGCTCTATCGGCTGCTCCACCTCCCATTGACATTCCGTGCTCCTAGCCTCCCTGACATCAGAACTCACAATCGCAGAGAAGCTAGGCTTAGTCCATCGGATGCGTTGTGCAGCATTCCCAAAGTCATAGCAAGGATGAGGGATTCATTCCAGTGCTTTTTTAGATCTAGGAATTTGTTGGATTAATCTATTAACATATTGATCATTATGTGAACAACACAATAGGCTGCTTGCTGAATAAACCAACCGGAATTTTATTCAGTCAATTTGGTTTGCTTTGCATTTGTCAATTCAGTAAATTTGGTTCTCAAGAGTCTTCATAATTCGTACTGCAAAATTTTCAAACCAACCAAACTAACCGAATAATCACCCCTTAGTGCAACTGAAAATCCTGAGTGAGAAACACCTTAAGAACGTATAATTACAAAGAACGTGTGCAAGGAGGGGCTGTGTGTTTGCGGCGGCCGGTGGGTTACATGCAAATGCGGATAAGAGAGAGGGAACTTCCCCTCTTTGTGGGGGTGTTGTTGAGGGTTTAAGTGTCCTACAAACTATAATACTTCTGCAGTTATCTGCACACATAACCACGAAATTAGGTAACAAGTGAATCTGCAACTGCAAAATTTGAGAATCTGTCTATGTCCAAATGTGGATATAGTTTTGAGTTTCATCAGCATCCATTTCCATCCCAAGATAATGGCATGTTGCCTATCTTTAGGGCTTTCTGAAGTCTAGGCCAAACAGGTGGAGCTTTTTTGGCTTACCTTGTAAACCCAAGTCCCTTAGTATTATATGCTGAAGCTAGTGGAAAGATTTTATAAGCTAAATCCCCAATAAGCTAGCTAATTGGATGGGTTTAAGGTTAGCAAAAAACAGGCCCTAAACGATCTAAAAAAAGGACCTAAACATGACAGATCAGCTTCATTAAGTAGTACTTGCCAGAATCTCTGTCTAATAACATGCATGACATTTCAACATATCCTCATTCTCCAACAATGATACTTGGCATGATGTCATTATCTCACCCTTATCGGTCGCCATTTTAACTCTATAGAAGTTCAATTCGAAACATCAAAGGGATACAAGGCCATGGAGTTCAAGACAACAATAATCGAATATAAAAATCGTGTCATGCCTTTCATCAATTAGGTGGCCACAGATCTAGTACAAAACAATATGCTATACAAAAGGGTGACATTTATTACTTTTCAAAGCTAACAAGATGCACCTTTGACCACTAAATTCTCTTATTATTATATTATATATTCGAGAAAAGTTGTGAAAGTGCAATATTATGAAAATATTTTTATGACAAATTCACTCATATCATTTTCATACATCCAAACCATACAATTTAAATAATATCTTTGGTCAAAGTTAATAAGGTTTGGCTTCACGCATTCTAGGGCGTCACTCTTCTATGACTGGAGGGAGTAATTCAACAAAACAAGCATCTTGAGCTTCAGCACGGACGTAATACATTTCGATTTAGACAAGAATTGTTAATAAAACTAGCCAAGTAAATTAAAGTCACGAAGCACAAAATGTTTTAGTGGCTCGATGGTATTATGAAAAGGTAAAAAAGTAATGGCCAGGAGATACCGAGATAACAAATGTCCTAAACTTCTAACAGCAGAAACTTGTTTGTGCCTTTTGTACCACAAAGTACTCTTGTCCTGGAAGCAATCCATTTATAGCTTAATCATTTTGGAGAGATTTACTAGATAATGCCCATATGCTTTGCAGTAATTGCAATACGGAAGCACTATGCTGAAATTAGCAATTGAAAACTGCTGTACAGTTTTTCAGTTTAGAGGAATAGAAACTCACACTTGAGTGATTTGTCTGCTCTCATGATTTCCTCTCAATATTGTGATTCTGTCTCTATAACGAACTTTTAGAGCCACTAATAATGTAACAGTCTCCACTGAATAGTAGCCACGGTCTGCAGAAAATGCTCATAAAATCAATTCAACTATCATATAGAAACAAATAAATATGATCCATAGCAAAATAAATTATAGATAGAAAAAAAAGCAGCTCACTCAACAACTTTACTGGAAAAAAAAGCATTTCTCGCTGCATGTTCTAACTTATAATAAACCACACAGTACTGGTAAGTGACTCATCCAAGTCCCAACAAAGTTTAATTGAATGGTGTCTTGCTTGTCTGACTTATATTTGTGTTGAGATGCATACAAATTTCATATTAATACGTAACATATAGCTCTGCTGACATCAATTTTGAGACTGCTTGTCATGTACGATTAGCGTAACCAATACGGTAGCAGAACCAAGCAGACAAGAATAAAGACAAAATCCTTTTTGGTTGGTCTGCCAGTAGAGAGCAAACAATATATTCCATTTAAATTCAAAGTTCATGAACACTTTCAGTTTTCCGGGCAACCTTCAAATTTTTGAAATAAGCAACCGAAAACATCACTCCAATTCTCTAAGCCCGCTATCACTATTAAGAATAAGCACTCCAAGGCTTCAAGGATATCCATTCGTGTCCATCAGAAAAAAAATGGTAAATAGCAATTCCCACTCTACATAAATTTCTGCGCAGTTAACATACCTAATCCAGAAGGGCATATCCTCATGTCATCAACGGAACCAAAAGTTAACACCGTGAAACAATTCTAGTGATCTATGAAGCAACAGTAAGAAAAAAAACATGATCACATAACCAATCTATTAGCAACGCCAGCACAGCGGCTCCAACCCCCCAAGCCCGAACACCTCGGCACCGCAGCAGGGTCTAGCGAATTCACCGCTCCCTCACACACTCTACGTGCCAGATCGAAACACATCGCCGAATCCACAGATCGACGGGAACCAACCACGTGGCGCGTGAAGCGAAGGAGGCCAGAGCAGCGGGAACCTACCGACGTAGTCGCCCATGAATAGGTAGTTGGTGTCGGGTGCGTCGCCGCCGATGCGAAAGAGCTCGATGAGGTCGTAGAACTGGCCGTGGATGTCGCCGCAGACGGTGACGGGGCAGCGGACAGGCTGCACGTTCCACTCCTCCATGAGGATCGCCTTCGCCTGCTCGCACAGCCCCTTCACCTCCGCCTCTGGCAGGAACTTGCACTCCCGCAGCTGCGAGACCTGCCGGTCCAGATCCGCGTGCGACGGCATCGTCGCTGCACACCGCTTCCCTTCCCTACCCTCCGCCTCCGCTTCCGCCGCCGCCGCCAAGCTAGGGTCCCGCCGGCGAGAAGGGGGACGGGGCCGCTAGGGTTTCGAGGGGATCGGGGGAGGAGCTGGAGATGGAGGAGGAGGAGGTGCTCACGCCTCCATTTTTTTCCTCTCAGCTCGCGTGTTCGCTCGTTGTATAGGGATGATTTTTTTTGTTTCGGTTTTGGCTTTTTGGGTTTGGTTTGGTGGTTTGGTCCTCCTGAGAATATTTTTATGAGTTGTTCGTGGGAGGAAAGGTAGAGGATGCGTACTTTCCAGGTGTAGAGATTAGAGAGAAACATGATGATGTTTCGTGGAGGGGTGTCTTAGCGTCTATTTGGTCCAGCTGTGATTTATAATTTTTGACTGAAATTTTTAAATTTGAACTGTTTATAACAGAGATTATGAAGAAAGATACTCGCTTGTGATTTTGGTTAATACAGATATTACGCTTTTAACGTGTACTATAATTAACTTGTAAATCCCATCTTAAAAAATACCCCGTTTAAAAGTTAGATACTTTAACAAAAGTCAAAAGCCGCTTGCTTCGGTCGGAAAAAAACAAGCCCTTAGAGCCCTCGTATGATTGCTGTGTTTCTTTTCAATTTAGTCTAAGCTCCGGTTGGAATTAAAATTTAGAGGAATTAAAGTGTTTTCTTCAAAATTCGTAGTTGTTGTGATGTTTACATTTTCTTTCAACCCATAGTCTGTCCTTTTTCCATTTTCTTTGAACTTACGGTTTGTTAAGGATTTCTCACTTTGTTCTGCCAACACAAATTGAATTTGAAATTACAAACATGCATGCTAAACTAAAAACTACTTCCACAACTTATATGTTTTTCATGTTGGTCCATTGCTCAAGTCAAAGTGGTTTGCATGCCTACTCTTTAAATCATGATTGCACTCAGGGCGTGGATCTAGAATTTTGTCACGCCTCGAGCTAAGAAGAGTTAGAGATCACTATTAACTGAGCTGGAAAGAAAAATTGCGTACTTGCTTATTTGAAATTTACACTGATAAATATTGCATGCTCCAAGATAGAGTGTAAGCTCCCCGGGGTGTGGATCCACCCCCGGTTGCACTAGATATTACCCTGAAGACCAAAATGTCAAGTTTATTTATACTTTTTAGTACCATAGCTTGTTAATGCAGTTTAATAATCTGGGCAACTTACAGCAATTCTATCGATTAAAAAAATGTCATAGTAGGAATTTTGCAGGCAAAATACTTGGAAGTTGGCCAACAACATCGATATTAAATCTATTTGTTGTATGAAGAGTACATTTTTGTAGAAAGCTATTTTTATAATAGCATATTTTATTAGATTTATAAATATATATTACAATAGAAAAATAGTGGCAAAACTGCATTATAGATATCGAGATTGTACCAAGTATTATGCGACATCATGGACCTCCAGTTGCTAAATATGGTACATGGCATCTACATTAAAATTGCTGCAAAGTTTTCGTTATGTACATTTGGTTTAGCCTATTGTTTATTTTTTTAAATGAAAACAGATGTTAATACAAAGGAATCATTTAGTCACTAACAAATATATTATGAAAGTATGCACATCTTCATTCGTATGTCATGGGCTTTTTAGTGTTATACTTACATAAGTTTTGCTGGCTTGGATGGTTTAATTATAAACAAGCAAGATCGCATGAAATGTGCATTTGTAATTTACTGAAAAGTTCAAAAAACCTACTGAAATGATACATGTAATTTCTCTAAGTAATAACATATACAACCATTCCGTGATATAAAAAACTCATCGCAATTCGCCAGAATGAAAAGACTTTCTTTTAGCTTTTAGAGCAGTAGTCTAAAAGAGCCATCCAAATTTGAAAACAAGAAAGAGCGAGAAAACCCAAAATTTATCACGGGAAGTCTACATGTGTCTTATGACTTTTAGTTTATAATTTTTAAATTTTGGCTCTTTGCGAGAGATAATAAGCAGATGAAAATATTTGTATGTGATTTTAACTAATATAGTTAAACTTGGTACAATATTTATTATAATGTATCTGTAAATTCTATTTTAAAAATATATTATTTAAAATATAGTTACTGTAAAAATAAAAATCAAAGACTAAGGATAAGACCAAAAGTAGGCACCGCTCAGCTTGCCTTCCCGTTAAACTGCTGTGCTGTCGACAAAGCGCGGTACTCAGCACAGCACATTGGCGATCGAGTCGCTGACACAACCCACCGAAACAAAAAAGCAAACCAATTACCAATCCCTCCTTTCTCCTTAAACCCTCCTCGCCGATCACCACGCAGGCAGCGCTCCAGTAGACCAGCACACGCCAAACTCCAATGGACGACGCGACGAAGCGGAAGCACCAGCCCGGCTCCCGCCCCGCGCGCCGCAAGGTCGTGGAAGTGCCCTTCGACCCCCCGCCGCCTCCCCCCGCCATGGCGGCGGCGGCGCCTCCCTCCCACCTCGTCGGCGCCATCGTCGAGAAGGGCTTCTCCGCCGCCGCGCCCTCCTCCGCGCCCCGCCCCACCGTCCTCCCCTTCCCCGTCGCCCGCCACCGCTCCCACGGCCCCGTAAGCCTTCACCGCCCTCTCCTCCAAACCCTAGCCCTAAACCCAATAACCCGCTCCCCTTCGCTTCGTTTAGTGCTTTGCTTGTACTCTCCGACTGACTAAGTGCTCTTCCGCAGCACTGGAATCCCGCGGCGAAGGATGCTGGCAAAGCGGCGGGGGACGAGGAGGAGGATGGGATGGACGTGGACGAGACGGACTACCAGCCAGCTGCCGCCGCGGCCGGCCCGGTGAGGAGGAAGGAGAGGAAGGGCATGGATTTCAGCCGGTGGCGAGAGTTAGTCGCTGAAGACACGCCCCCCAAGCGGGGGCAGGCCAAGCCGTTGCAGCCAAGGAAGCAAAGCGCGCAGAAAATTGATCCCAGGGTTCTGGCCTCAAAGGTGGGTAGCGCAGCGGGGGAGAGGGGAGTGGAGGGAGACCGAATGCTACTGGACAGTGGAAATTGTTGGGAAGGATCGGGTGCAGCGGCTTTGGTTTCTGATTTGGCGTCCAGGAAGCTGATGAAGCAGGTTGATGCGAGGGATCATTCGATGAAGGCAGGCGGGGCTGGGGATGTGGAATTGCAAGGAGAGGGTATGCAATTGGATGGTGGGGAACCATCTCTTGCAGCAGAGATTAATGCAGAGAACATGGCTAGGCTGGCGGGGATGTCGGCAGGGGAGATCGCGGAGGCACAGGCAGAGGTTTTGAATAGGATGGACCCGGCATTGGTGGAGATGCTGAGGCGGCGGGGGAAGGAGAAGTCGGGGGCCAGGAAAGGTGAGGGGAGGGACAAACGTGGGGAAATTTCAGGGCCAGGGAAGACCACAAAGGCTATGCCAGGCGATTGGTTGACAGCTGGTGAGCATGGTGGACATTCTTGGAAGGCGTGGAGTCAGAGAGTGGAGCGGGTCAGGTTGTGTAGGTTCGCATTGGATGGAGATATTTTGGGGTTTCAATCTTGTCAGGAGCAACAAGATGGTACATTATTTCTTGTTCGCTCACTTGAGTTAGTTTAGCTTCTATTGTGATGGTATGACAACCTGTCTTTCCCGCTTATAGGCAAGAAGACACATGCAGAAAGCGTAACTGAGCGTGACTTCCTTCGAACAGAGGGAGATCCTGCAGCTGTTGGCTACACAATCAATGAGGCAGTGGCACTTACCAGGAGCATGGTTTGTTCTATATAACTTAACCAGTTGTTGGATGGACAAAAATTATATAGAATTTGACTTTCTTCAGTTCCATATTTTTAGCAACATGAACATTTGCATATATATGGATTTCCTTTTTTGAGTTTTTGAGGGCATCACATCATGCATAATCTATTGCGTGTTACATGCTTTATCGAACTTTTATCCAAGTATGGGTAGTTCTTGCTAGATTTGCAATTTCAAGATCTGCTTGGTGCTAAATTCGTTCCACATCCAGTTGGATAGCCAGTTGAAACTTTACTTTAATTGTACTATGTATGTTGCATGCATTTGTCACAACATGACACACTAAATGTGCTAGGTGATGCTATTCGGTAAATTGGTTTCTCCAGAATTGCTAGCTACTTGTAATCGTTGGTATATGATGCAGACCAAGTTCAAGATACTAGCCTGTTGTATTTTGGTTGGTTGGGGTGGGTGTGTGGGGAGGGCAATAAGTGTCCCCCGCTTCATTGAATTCAAAAATCTCAGATTACGAAGAACCTCTTCATATTTTGTGCATCAATTTTTTAAAGTGTGACGCACAAATCTTGCAAGCAATGGAAATGCAATGTAATTCATCTTTAACATTCGAACTATAGGTTCCTGGGCAGCGTGTGCTTGCACTGCAGCTTCTTGCTTCTATTCTGAATAGGGCAGTGCACAACCTACATAAGATGGATCTAATTGATAATGTTAAAGAAATGAATTGTGCTGACAAGGTTGATGATTGGCAAGCAGTATGGGCGTATGCCATTGGGCCTGAACCAGAGTTGGTTCTCTCTCTAAGGTAAACTATTAATTTCTGAACTAAGAAGTTTAATTTGGATTTGCTTATTGCCATGCCATACAATGGAGTTTATCATAGTGAAGAGAGCCACTGAACTGAAATATACTAGACAATTTTATCAAACTGAAATATACTAGACAATTTTATCAAACTGAAATATACTAGACAATTCTATCAAGTATAGCTAGGCGAACTTACCATGAACCTCGTAGACATGCTTAGTTCCCTTAGCTTGATATTTTAAATTGCTGCATCTATGATTGAAAATGCACGCTTCAACGATTGGGCTTCTTAGTTCGTCATGTTAGATGGTGAGCATTAATAGTTCAAGGTCATCTCATCCATTAGTTATCAGTTATCATTTGTATGGGGATGTTAACATATATCCCCTAGCCTTATTATATTTTTTCTTCTCTTGTATTTGCCTTTTCCTCTTTGGGGTTTTATTGGTAAAGTTATATACTAAAAGAGTTACGACCTACGTAGCTGCTATCTGGGGTTTTATATTATTTTTTTAGAGGGTGGGAACTGTTGGTTAGTGCAGTCATCTTAAGGCTCACAACCCACATGTCACAGGTTCAAATTCCGGAAAATCATATTGGAAAATCAAAATCCGCACAAATAATAGTTAGCAAATGTAGCATCTAAATGTTTTGCACCGTGTTTGTGTATGTCAAAGGCACCAATTTGAGACCTTGTTATGGCATATGTTTTTCTTTCGTAATTTATTCTACTTTTCTGTCACTAACTGAAGCATTTGCAGGATGGCATTGGACGATAACCATGATTCTGTAGTTTTGACTTGTGCTAAAGTTATTAATGTTATGCTGACCTATGACATGAATGAGACATATTTCCAATTTTCAGAGGTAACTTTGTTTTTTATTGTCTAGTCTACTTTCGTTGCTGATTTGAGTCTTATTTGGTTGATCTCCCCCCTTGCAGAAAGTAGCAGACCAGGGGAAAGATATCTGCACAGCTCCTGTTTTTCGTAGCAAACCTGACCTGGATGGAGGTTTTCTTGAAGGGGTTTTTTGGAAATACAACACAAAACCATCCAACATACTCCCACATTATGGTGAAAACGATGTGGAAGAAGGTGATGAGAAACATACCATTCAAGATGATGTCGTTGTGTCAGGACAAGATGTTGCTGCTGGTCTTGTTAGGATGGGAATACTTCCACGTATCTGCTTCCTTCTGGAGGTCAGCTTTTGCTTTTTTTCACTCTTATCTGGCGTGTTTCTTTCACAATCCTATAGACTTAATGTTAACCACAGATGGGATGTGATAATTCAGCCAAGAACTTTCAAATAGCTTTCAACATTGTTCAATAATCTTGAATTGGTCAATGTTTGCTTGTCACTGGCATAATTAGCTTAATTTACTCACTTTCTCTCCATCCCCCCCCCCCCCCCAAAAATTTTTCGTTTGTTTCTTCTATCTTGTATAATACTTGCCATCTTATTCTGTGAAAATAACAGTGAAATACCATGGCTGGCAGCTGGCCGGTTCCCTGATGTTTTCCAATTAGCTTAATTTACTTGCTTTCTCTCTCCATCTTACTTGCCATCTTATTCTGTGAAAATAACAGTGAAATATCTCCTTACTGGGTTGTCACAGCACCTCCTGTTCCACACAAGGATTCTGCTATGTTCCTGGCAGGAACTGGCTGGTTTCCACCAGTATTTTTTTTTACCCTGGTTAAATTGTGATAATTTGATATCTAACAAGTACAAAACAACTAATTGTGTTTAACCTTTGACTTTTTAGCAACACCCTTTGGATTTCTTGGAGCAATATGCCATATGCCAGTTCTATGTGTCCCATAGTTCTAACTCATCATTTTTCTATGTGTTCCATGCTTCTAACTCATCATTTGATCAACATTGTTTTCTGTCATCCTATATCCTTCTATAGTTATATCCTTTAAAATGTATTACCTGGTTTTTGGGCTTTGCCTTGTTTTGCTTGTTTGTGCTGTTCACCCATGATACTCATGCCAGCTTGACTGTTTGTATTATAGTGATAGCTTTGTATTGCACTTTTACTACCTTGCCTGTAAGCTTTCTTTCAGCTAGCTGGCTCATTTTATTTTTGTCAATCTTTTCATTTTCTACTGTGGAAAAGTGATGGTCATGATTAAGGATCTTAAATTCAACTTGTATTTCTTTGTTGATTCAGATGGACCCAGCTCCACTTCTAGAAGATTATCTTGTATCAATTCTAGTGGCATTAGCCAGACACTCTCCACAATCTGCTGATGCTATCTTGAATTGTCCGAGGCTTGTTCAAAATGTTCTTAAGCTGTTGGTCAAGCAAGGATCAATGGAAATTCACTCCTCACAGATCAAGGGGGTTACTCTCTTGAAGGTAATTTTTGGTGCTATGGACAATACTAATACCACATTATTGGGGTAACATGATAATGATAGATAGCTGACATCTTAGATTGATGTGATGTATTGTGTATTTACAATTTATGTTGATGTTGATTAGTTCCTGAAGGTGCAGATTGTTGCTATATAGTGTTTCTTTCTTGGTCATCCTTTATTGTTGATCATTCGATCTAGTTATGCTACACCCAGTAATCTATTGTGATTTTGTTTCTAAATAGTTGATTGTTAGCTGAACTCAAATGGTTTCATTTTGGATGTAAGTGAGTTAATACTTTGCATCTGTCGTCACATATCATAGGGCCTGTTCTTTTCAGTTGTGGCTTATAGCTTTTGGCTGAAATTTTTGAATTTTAGCTGTTTGCGACAAAGATTACGGAGAGGGAGATACTCGCTTGCGGTTTTTGTTGATACAGATGTCAGGTTTTTAACATGTACTACAATTAACTTGTAGATCCCGTCTTGAGAAAATACTCCATTTAAAAGTTAAGTACTGTCATGGTTGTCACAGCGTCGCCTAGGCGTCCTGGCGGCCGGAGGAGGACGCCGTGGCTGCTCGCCTCGCCTGATCCCGCTGTTGACGCCGGCTAGGGTTAGGAGATCGGGCGCGGGGAGCTGGAGGTGGCGGGGAGAGGAGGCGGACGCGGGAGGCGGCGGCGGGGAGACGGGAGAGGCGGAGAGGTTGGGCGGGCGGGGGGGGGGGGGACGGGAGAGGCGGAGAGGTCGGGAGAGAGAGGAGGCGGAGACGCTGAGACGGGCCGAGGGGTATTGACTATTGAGAGGAGAATCGGTCGGCTGACTCGTTGGCTTCATATGAGTCCTAATACCTACCGTATGCATACGTAACTGCTGGATAGCTTGGATACGGTGCTTGCCTGGGCGTCGCCTGGACGTCGCCTAGGCGTCCAGGCGGCTCTCACTCGCCGTAGTCGCCGACTTCGCCGTGACAACCATGAGTACTGTAGCAAAAGCCAAAAGCCGCTAGCTTCGGAGGAAAAGAACAGGCCCATAGCTGATTCATGAACAAGTTCCTTTGTAGTGGCACCGGCAACTGACAATATTATTTTGAGGATTCCTTTTCGTTTGCAATTTCTGATATCTAAATACATAGCAGTTGTATTTGTTAATGATAGAATAGGATTATTATTCGTTTCCTTATATGCCTTGGTTTCCTTATCTGTATATAGCATATTACTCTGTATATCTCCTTGTACTCTCGATATATATTGCCCTTTGAGCCTCATGAATACATACATAATATTCATAACATGGTATCAGAGCTAGAGCTCTAACCTTGTTCTTCCGCTGCTTCGCCGCCGCCGCTCGGGCTGGCTCCGCCCGTGCCGCTGCCGCCCAGGCTGTCTCCGCCCGAGCCGCCGCTACCGCCTGGGCCGCCGTCGCCCAAGCCGCTACCGCTGCCGCCCGGGCAGCCGCCGCCGCTCGGTTCGCCGTAGCCCGAGCCGTCGCCAGATCCGGCGCTTCACAGGCCACCTCTGCCCGGGCCGCCGTTGCCCGATCCGCCGCCTGATCCGGCTACCCGGGCCACCTCCACTCGAGCCGCCACCGCCTCTGCTTGGGCTACCGTCGCTTGAGCCGCCGCCAGATCCATCGGTGCCGTCGTCGCCGCCAGGCCGCCGCTTTGCCGACCGTCGCTCCGCTGGCCGCCGCTCCATCAGCCCCGCTTCGCCGACCGCCGCTCCGTCGGTCGCCGGTCTGCCAGTCCCCCGATTCGTCGCTCGCGCTTCAGCCGATATGAAGAAGCGACGCAACCTCGCCACTGGGCCGCTTCTCCGCTGGCCGTCGCTTCGCCGGCCACTGCTCTGTCGGTTCGCGCTTCACCGCCCGCACTTCGGCCGACGCGAAGAAGTGAGCGTGAGTGAAGCGACTGAGTGGTTTATAGTTTTGTAAAAAAAAGAGAAAAAAAGAAAAAAGGGGAAATTTAACATTGTTCTGACCGCCGTGCTGTCCAGTGTCGCCTGTTAGACTTCGTTGCCTTGGTCACCGTGCCGTACAGCGCCGCCTACCGATGGCTTCCGTTCCATTTGCTGCGATCCCATTCTTGGGAACAAAGTTCCATGGAACGAACTACAGGTTATGGTCTTCTCTCATGGAGATCACGCTTGATTGTCTCCGCCTTTGGGGACATGTCGCCGGTGCATGCCCTTCTCCGCCACCGCCGGTTCAGCCTCCTCCTAGGCAGTCTACTACTGCACCTCCTAGAGCAGATGAGGCTGCCAAGGGGGAACAGGCTGTTGCTGACACTGCTGATGAGGCTTTTCAGTATGCCATTGATGCTTTCGAGCGCTGGTGTGCTGACGAGGCCCGTGTTCGTGCCATCTTGGTGGTTAGCGTTGATGACTCCATTCAGCCAGACATTGTTGGTCTACGGTCTACTCGACAGATCTGGAAGTACTTGTGTGAGCGATACCAGCAAAACAGTGATGCTCAGTTCTTTTCGCTTCAGCGTGAGTTGGAGACGCTTCGCTAGGGAGATTCTTCTGTTGACGACTTCTTTCGGGCCCTGATAAGTTTGGCGCCAGATAGATGAGCTGGCCTCTCCACTTTGTCAGGAGTGTCAGAAAGTGCAGAAGGCGAATCATGATCGTCTTCGCCTTTTTGACTTCGTTTGCCGCCTTCGTCCAGAGTTTGAGCCTCTCAGTGCTCAGCTGCTGAGCCACTCTCCACGGCCGACCGTTACAGAGGCACTTTCGATGCTTCGGGCTGAAGAGCTTCGACTCGGGTTAGCAGCACAGTCTGTTTTGAATGTGCTTGTTGCCCCTTCTCGGACTACGACACTGATATTTGCTTCGACTACGACCTCTTCCCAGGTGCCTGTCTCCGCTCCTGTTTTCACACCAAATGGAGTTCAGTGCAACTACTGCAAGAACTTCGAGCATGACTACCAGAGTTGTGCGGTGCGGAAAAAGTGGAACAAGGCACGTGTGGATGAGCGACAAAAGGGGGGCAGGGAGGCCCTTCTTTCACAGGAGGATAGACCAGCTCATTAGTTCCTGCTCAGAAAGGTGACTCTATTCAGCAGCTCTGTTAGGCTCTACTTCAGCAGCTCTCTCACAGCTCAGCAGGTTCTGCTAGTCTAGCTCAGACGTCTCCTTCAGGTACCTCTTGAGTTCTAGATTCTGGTGCCTCCTTTCACATGACACCGGACTCCACATCACTCACTTCAGTAGGACCACCTGATTTTCCTATCACTGTTCAGATAGCTGACGGTACTTGTTTGTCAGCTGTCAAGGCATTCTTTCGTCCACTGACTTTTCTGTTCCAGCTGTTTCTTATGTTCCCCAGCTTACCATGCAGCTTCTTTCAGTGGAACAACTCACTGATCTTGGTTGTAGGGTTGTTTTTGACTGGCCGACGCCGTAGGGATCGTCAGGGTCTCTACATTCTCGACTGCCTCCACCTTTCGTCCACTTCAGTTGCTCCTACTACGTCTGTCTCTACCGCCACTGCTGCCACCACCTGTATGGGTCCCGCCTTTCTTCATTAGTTCGTCAGGGTGTTCTTGGACGTGTTACTGTTGACACATTAATGTTTTGTTAGGGTTGTAAGCTGGGCAAGTAGCTACAACTTCCTTATCATTCTAGTGAGTCTACGTCTTCTCGTCCTTTTGATTTAGTTAATTCAGATGTATGGGGACCTGCACCTATTATCTCAAAAGGCAGGCATAAATTCTATGCAATTTTTATTGATGATTATTCCCGTTTCACTTGGCTTTTCCCTATGTCTAATCGTGGTCAGTTTCTTGCGATCTATCGTAGCTTTGCCACGATGGTTCGTACTCAGTTTGAGTCTCCTATCCGTACTTTTCGCTGTGATTCTGCTGGAGAGTACTGTTCTGATGCTTTTAGACAATTTCTTTCTGAGCAGGGCATTCTTTACCAGTCTTCTTGTCCTGGTGCCCATGCTCAAAATGGGTGGCTGAACGCAAGTATCGTCATCTGCTTGAGACTGCTCGCACTCTTCTTCTCACGTTCCACCACAGTTCTAGGTGGAGGCTGTTTCTACGGCTGCATATCTCATCAATATGCAGCCTTCTACTGCTCTTAAGGATGTCAGTCCTAGAGAGTGTCTCTACTCTAGAGTCCCCCAGTACAGTCACCTTCATGTTTTTGGCTGCACCTGTTTTGTCCTGCTGCAGCCTCGTGAACGCACCAAACTGTCAGCCCAGTCAGTTGAGTGTGTTGCTTGGGTATAGTTCTGAGCATAAGGGTTATCGCTGCTATGATTCTTCTGCTCGACAGATTAGGATCTCACGAGACGTTGTCTTTGATGAATCTCGACCTTTCTTCTATCGGGATTCAGCTCCTCGTCCTGCTTCCACCATCGAGACGATCTCTTGGTTGTCTCTCCCTGACTCTTCACCCATTTCTCCTTTTTCACAACCTTTCTCTAGCCTGTCTCCAATGGTTCCTTTTGTACCTTCACCTCCTGTGTTGCCTTCTGCAGCACTGCCTCTTGCTCCTGCAGCACCACCATCTCGTTTCTCTGGGGTGCACTACTCCAGATGTCCTCGTCCTTCACCAGACTCTTCTTCTGGTATTTTGCCGACACCGACTTCTGATTCCTCTGATGATGCACCTCGTTACGCCCTTCGTGACCGGACATCCCTTCGACCTCCTGATCGTCTTGGTTTTACTTCGATCACTCATGCTCTCTCTGCCATTGAGCCCACCTCTTATCGTGAGGCTGCTTCTCATTCTGAGTGGTAGCTCGTTATGGCAGAGGAGCTTGATGCTCTTAGACGAACGGGGACTTGGGATATTGTACCAACACCTGTGCATGCTCGTCCTATCACGTGCAAGTGGGTGTACAAGATTAAAACCAGGTCTAATGGTACTATTGAGCACTACAAGGCTTGTCTTGTGGCTCGTGGCTTTCAGTAGGAGTATGGTCGTGATTATGATGAGACGTTTGCCTCTGCTACCCATATGACCACTATTCACACTCTTGTTGTGGTTGCTTCTGTTCACCGGTGGTCTCTCTCAGTTGGATGTTAAGAATGCCTTTTTTAATGGTGTTTTGTATGAGGAGGTTTACATGCAACCACCACCTGGGTATTCTGTTCCAGATGGCCATGTTTGTCGTCTTCGTCGTGCTCTTTATGGCCTCAAACAGGCCCCTCGTGCCTGGTTTGCGCGTTTCACCTCAGTGATTACTGCTGCCGGTTTCACTGTCAGTGCCTACGATCCTGCTCTTTTTGTCCTTGTCTCACCTCGAGGTAGGACACTACTTCTCTATGTGGATGATATGCTCATTACTGGTGACAATTCCTCATTCATCACATATATGAAGCATCTTAGTGAGCAGTTTTTGATGACTAATCTTGGTTTGCTTACGTACTACCTTGGGATTGAGGTTTCTTCCACGCCTAAGGGTTACTATCTCTCCCAGCAGAAGTATGTCTAGAATCTTCTTGATCGGTCTGATTTGACTGGCACTCGTATTGCTGAGACTCCTATGGAGCTCTCCCTTCAGCTTCGTGCTACTGATGGTGATCTTCTTGAGGATCCTACCCGTTATCGCCATCTTATCGGGAGTCTGGTATATCTTGTGAGCACTCGCCCTGATATTGCTTATGTTGTTCACATCTTGAGCCAGTTCATGGCTAGTCCTACTCATCTTCACTACAGTCACCTTCGTGTTCTTCGCTACTTGCGTGGGACAATCTCTAATCGCTTGTTTTTCCCTAGCTCCACCTCACTACAGTTTCAGGCATACTCTGATGCGACCTGGGCTAGTGATCCTTCTGATCGTTGTTCTCTTTCTGCTTACTGTGTTTTTCTTGGCTCCTCTTTGATTGCCTGGAAGACAAAAAAGCATACTACAATTTCCCGTTCGAGTCCAGAGGTTGAGTTGAGAGCTATGGCAGTAGTGACATCAGAGATTACTTGGTTGAGGTGGTTACTTGCAGACTTTGGCGTCCCTGTGAGGGGCCCTACGACACTTATGTCTGACAGTACAGGTGCTATCAGTATTGTTCGTGGTCCAGTAAAGCATGAGCTCACCAAGCACATTGGAGTGGATGCTGCCTACGCTCGCTCACAGGTGCAAGAGGGGGTACTTGCTCTACAGTTTGTGCCATCAGAGTTACAACTTGCTGACTTCTTCACGAAGGCCCAAACTAGAACACAACATTTGTATTTTCTCTCCAAACTCAGTATGTGTGATCCATCATGAGTTTGAGGGGGGTGTTAAGGATAGAATATGATTGTTATTCGTTTCCTTATATGCCTTGGTTTCCTTATCTGTATATGACATATTTCTCTGTATATCCCCTTGTACTCCCTATATATATTGCCCTTTGGGCCTCATAAATACATATACAATATTCATAACAGTATTCATCATGCACACACCTTATCCCCTTCCACAATGCATGTACTAACAGAAACTATTTGGCAGATTGTCATCTTTTATGACTTGCGTATGCCCTTTGGTTGTCCCATTATTATGTTTAGATGATAAACACCATGAGTGTATATTAAAAGCTATTGGTTGTAGAGAACTTGAGATTGCTCATACTAAAAAATATATGCAACGATTGTTCTAAAAAATATATAGGCGACGGTTGTTCCAAAAAATATATATGCGACAATCATGATTTTTCCTTTATTGCTTCTATTTGTGTCAAACAGAAGGTCTTTTATTAGCATCTAAAGCCATTTGTTCCTTTTGCTTAGGTTTTGTCCAAATACAACAGACAAACATGTTTGAATTTTGTGAATCATGGAGTTTTTCAGCAGGCAATGTGGCACTGGTACAGAAAAGCTTATACCCTTGAGGATTGGATAAGTTCCGGAAAGGAACAATGCAAGCTTAGTTCAGCAATGATGGTTGAGCAGCTGCGGTTTTGGAGAACCTGTATTTCTTATGGGTTTTGCATTGCGCACTTCACAGACTTCTTTCCTGCTTTGTGCCTGTGGCTCAGCCCTCCAGTGTTTCAGAAGCTAAGTGAAAGAAATGTTCTTTCTGAGTTTAGTTCCATTGCAAGAGAGTCGTATCTTGTATTAGGAGCTCTGGCACAAAGGTTGCCACTTCTTCATTCAGTGGAGCAGCTTGGCAAGCAAGACAGGGGAGTTTCTGACAGTTATGTTGAGACATGGTCTTGGAGCCATGTAGTTCCAATGGTAGATTTGGCGCTATCTTGGTTACATCTTAATAATATTCCCCATGTGTGTTCACTAATCAATGGGCAGAGTAAGGATACAGAGCGTATACTAGAGGGCAGCTGCTTGGTTTTGGTTATTTCTTCTGTACTAGGCATGCTTAATTCGGTATTAGAAAGAATATCACCAGATGGCACTACTGATGGTAAAAGTTACTGCTTGCCTTGGATACCTGAATTTGTCCCCAAAATTGGCCTGGGCATAATTACCAATGGGGTTTTCAGCTTTGCGGGTACTGATGCTGTTGGAGATGAGGAACATCTGTCTTTCCATGGTGTACCGTTAGTGCAGAGGCTTTGTTATATGAGATCCCATGGTAATGTTGATGCATCATTGTCTTCCATGAGTTGCCTTCAAAGGTTAGTGCAGTTATCCTGCTCTGTTGACAGAGTAATCCAGAGAGCGACGACAAATTGTTCCGAGCATCTCAAAGAATCTAAATCAGGGGTAGCTGGCAAGATATTAGGAGAGGGCATTTCCAGTTTATGGCATAACGACTTGTTGGATTTGCTAACTTTGCTGTTACCAATGATTTCCTCTCACTGGTCTGTATTACAGAACATAGAGATATTTGGTAGAGGAGGACCAGCTCCTGGTGTTGGGTTTGGCTGGGGGATGTGTGGTGGAGGGTTTTGGTCTCTGAAATGCCTACTTGCACAACTGGATTCACAGTTGGTCGTAGAGTTAATCAAAATCTTCTCCGCAGTGACTGAAGGTCTTGTTACTCTCAATAAAGGTGTGAACTCAGATAATGTGACTAATACAGTTGCCACAGCTTCAGAGAGAATCAGTTCTGTTCTCGGTGTATCTTTGATTGCAGGACCTGACCAGAGCTCTATGTTGGACAAAGCCTTTGATATCCTCTTCCAACCTTCTATTCTGAAGTTTCTCAAATCTTCCATACATCGTATTGCTTCTCACATGAAATTACCAAACAATTTTGAGTGGGACATAACTGAAGATGAATATCTGCATTTTAGCAGTGTGCTGAATTCACATTTCAGATCCAGATGGTTGGCCGTCAAGAAGAAGAATTCAGATAAATATGCAAGAAATAACAGTGGCATTAATGTGCCAAAAATGCCAGAGACATTGGAGACAATTCAAGAAGAAACAGAGTTAGCAGAAGCTGTAAATCCACCCTGCAGTACGTTAGTTGTGGAGTGGGCACACCAGAGACTGCCTCTCCCTTTACATTGGATTCTAAGTGCAGTCTGCTGCATTGATGATCCAAAAGGCACCCTGTCAACATCAGCCAACTATGCTGTTGATGTTTCAAGAGCTGGTCTTATAATTCTTTTAGGTCTGGAAGCCATTTCAGCTGCTCCATGCCTTCATGCTCCTTTGGTTTGGAAGATGCATGCACTTTCTGCCTCTCTCCGCGCTAACATGGACTTGCTTCAAGAAGACAGAAGTAGGGATATTTTCAATGTTTTGCAAGAATTGTATGGCCAGCATCTGGACATATTATGCCAGAAATATTATAGATCTCACTCTGTCAAGGAAGATGAGGCTATCAGCTCTGTGGCCACTGTACAAGAAGCAAAAGTGATTAGTACTCCTGAAATTCTCAGATTCCAGGAGAAAATTCATGGAAGCTATACTACTTTTGTTGAGAGCCTTGTTGAACAATTTGCAGCTGTCTCATATGGAGATGTTATTTTTGGTCGGCAAATGGCCATTTATTTGCATCGAAGTGTTGAGCCTTCAGTTCGGCTTGCAGCCTGGAATGCATTGTCTAATGCTTACGTACTTGAACTGTTGCCTCCGCTAGACAAATGCATTGGTGACGTCCAAGGATACTTGGAGCCTCTTGAGGTACCATTTGTTTAGTTTCCTTTATGCTTCTCTTCTGGGCGGTATTTTCGGTAGTAACTGTGTGAATGATGATATTCATTTTCAAGTTTACTTTAAACTCCTTTTGGGTTTGTACATTGCACAACCTAGACTATGCAAAGAGTACAAAATGTATGCCTTTTAGATTCTTTTGGGCTGTGACTTTGGATTTTGACTTATGGTTTTTAAATTCTGGCTGTTCGTGGGAGATAGTATGCAGAGGAAAACAGTCGTATGCTATTTTGGCCGGTATAGCTGAACTCGGTACGGTATCTACTACAATCTACCTGAAGACCTCACCTTGAAAAGACACATTGTTTAAAAGCTAATTACTATAGCAGAAAGTAATTAGTCAAAGTAAAAAGAACCCACCCAATAGGCCGGTTTCTTTTGGGCTGTAGCTTATGATTTTTGGCTTATGACTTTTGAATTCTGGTTGTTCGTAAGATAGAGTGCGAAGAGAGAGACAATCGCATACGATTTTGATCAGTATATTTGAAGACGGTATATTATCTACTATAATCGATTTGTACACCCCATCTTGATAAAATGTACCGTTTAAAAGTTAATTACTGTAGCAAAAACCAAAAGTCACTAACAGCAAGCCCAAAAGTATATGAACTGCATACCATGGTTTTGTACGATTGTCCCCCATTTACTTGTATTTAGCTGCTTCTCTGTGATAAAACAGTGATGGCTTCACCGTTTCATATGTTTACGTTTGCAGGATGATGAAAGAATTTTGGAGGCTTATGCCAAATCATGGACATCCGGTGTCCTTGACAAAGCTGCTCAGAGGGATTCTCTGTCTTGCACACTAGCGAGGCACCACCTTTCTGGCTTTGTTTTCCAGTGCAGTGCTTCTGGCAAAGTGCGAAATAAGCTCGTTAAGTCGCTTATCCGGTGCTATGCCCAGAAGCGGCATCACGAGGTAAGTGTTCCCTCGGGTTTTCAAGAACATGAATTCTTATGCTGCAATTCATAGAATTCTAACCATGCCCCATCCTTGGTGTTTGGAAATTTCTGTTCAACAGGCTATGCTCCAGAGTTTCATTCTGCAAGGAATTGCACAGGATTCCCGACGCGGTGATGAAGTTGGCCGAAGATTTGAAATCTTGAAGGATGCTTGTGAGATGAATTCGTCCCTCATAGCTGAGGTTCAGAGACTGAAGACATCAGTTGATCGATGAATGCCAGAATATATTCTTAGCGTGGCAGGAGTTAGGCGTAAGAGAAAGTAGCAGCCCATACAGTTTGCTTCCATATTTCTGGAGTTGATTATGGTATTCTACTTGCTGCTTTTAGAAACAGCTTATGGTTAAACGGCAAGAACTGCAGTTTTGGGCCTTTGGCGATTGTAAATTACAATGCATCAATGACAATTGACAAGTGGCCAGAGAACCATGGTTTACTTGCTGTACCGACTAGAAACTTGGCATTACAACGTAACCATTGGGGGAAAAAATCAAACGCTTCTGTAACGGTTATGGTGAACGCTTCACCCCTGTTGTTCAACATTGTGGGCCTGTGGCCATGATTTTGGGAGCACGAAATAAGAAATATTAACTGGCTTCACAGAAAAACTGCTATTATCATTTGCAATCTAGTCTCCAGCTGTTTAGCAACCTGTTCCATATCCAATTCTTTCATCCGAAGTCTTCATGGTGTTATCTTTAAATGTACGCGTGTTTCTTCACTCGATTTATATAAACATACATATATCGGTGGCTGAACGCATCAGCTGTTTTCTGCATAAATATGTTCTTTTCGGAGAGGAAAGAGTTATGGAAGTAAGTTGCGTTAAAACTGGGATGTGAGCAAAAAAAAAAAAGGTTTTATGTCCCAAATTGGCAGCATTCACGTTGGATTGCATTCACTTTGTTCGATTCTCGTTAAGGTAATCGACTACAATCTCCAGTAACCAGCGTTCATCTGTATAGCAGTACTGCACCAGCGTTCATCTGTATAGCGGTACTGCTACTTTTCTGATTCACACGCAGAGAAAAACCTATATATATGCAAGGGGGATCCGGCCTGTGCTCCGTGTGGGTCGCTCCTCTTCTGTAATGGGTTATGATGCGTTGACCGGGCGGTGACCTTGTGCAGGGCAGTAGTGCACCAACTATCCCATGGCATTTTTTCGGGCGACCGATTGCATGGAGATCGCTCGGCGCTGCTGCTGAGTTCATGCTTGCAGCTAGACCTGGGAGTTGGGCACGGCCACGACGAGCTTCGGGTTGTGCTGGCCAGGCACGGCCACCGTGCCATATCGTGCCGTGCCAGTATGGCTCGTCTTGGTAAGTTATGATCATGCTATGCTAGCCTAGGTCCAGCTCTATTTTCAAATTAGAAGAAAACACAGAAGAATCTAATTGTATTTTTCATAAAGTTTGATGCCGGAATGCAAAATAGCTAAAACCCAAACTGACTAATATTTCCCCACTGCCGCATATAGAGACTAAGCCCGCCACCTTCTCTCCTTGCCTCCTCTTTGCTCTTCCCCCTCTTCTCCAACCATGTTATCAGCAAAGCCGGGCCAGCTCGCCTGTGGCCACTCTGACTCCTCTGCTCACCGCCTCCATTATCCCCGTCGCCACAAAAACATATGCCGTTGCGTCCTCTGCACGGCCTCTCTCTCCCAAATCTGAGTAGCGGTGGCTGCGAGCGCTCATCCCTTCTCTCTCTCCTTTGGTTTGAGCGGTGGGCAACCGCAAATCCCACCATGATGACAGCGGCCACGAGCACCCTTCCACTCTCCCTCTTTCCAAGATATGAGCAGCGGTGGCCGCAAGGAGAACGGCGACGGTCACAAGCCCAGCACCACGACGACGACATGGGGAGATTTGGTGCGGCGAGTCGACGACAGGCCACGGCAGCGGTCTTCCTCCCCTCTCCTTGACGACCGCGGTGACATTGACAAGGTGTGCCAGGCTGCATCGTGAATTTCGGGTCGTGTCAGCCTGAGCACGGCCTATTGGAGTGCGTTGTGCTGTGCTGCATTGCCCGATGTGCCTGATTCTCAAGTCTGGTCTAGCCCGGTAGTTCGTGTCGTGCCATCTTAGTCTGCCACATGTCGTGTCTAGGTCAAGCCAAGCCGACGGGGCCTCGGATCGGTCTGAAAAAGCATAGCCAACTCCCAGTCTACTCGCAGCTGCCGGTACCAGTTGCTAGCGTCATATTCAGAATTTGTATATCAACCGTGATTTGTTAACCTAAGCTTGTTCTGGTTTTGGTTTAATCTCTTTGACCATACCACTGTCATGAGTGAGTGAGACTATTTGTATATGTGGGCAATATTTTTAATTTTCGATTTTATTAAGAGACAAATATCATAAATAACTAGTGATGCATAATCAATACTAATATCAGGCTTCGAACTATATTGAAGAATATTACACAACAGAGTCGATTAGTCACACGAACAACTTACAATTGGGCTTGATAAAGAACAGAAAGTAGCATAAGCTTGATACAGTATAAAACGTAAAGGAAGCAACGAAGCGAGCGATCGTACAAATGTTGATTAGTCAACGTAAAGGAAGCTTGATCCAGAAACCTTATTTTCGTCCCATGCAGGTGTTCTCTGCGGCAATGGCTCAGAGATACTGCTCATCTCCTTTGTAGTGCATGCCTAAGAGGAAGGCCGACGCGGTTTAGTTGCTGAACATTCCAACACATCTCACTAGAGGAGGAAGAAGATATAAGAGAGGAATAGATAAATTTGGTTAGTGAACCTAGATGTCTCCCGGTCCTTTTAAAGACGCATGACAATTACTCTCTAGTAACTGACGCCATTAATTATAAATTAAATCGAATTAATCCAATCGTTTGATATCGTATTCAAACATAATTGAGAAAGATAATGTATGATTCAGTAAAGTAAAATAGATTTAATGTGCCAGGAGACACACTGCGACACGAACAAATGCATGATTCACAAGTCACGTGGATTTTCACGCCAAAACATGCGCGCATATGTGTGTTTCGTCAAAGCTACTCTGCCACCCACATGTTAAAGAATCTACTTTATAAATTATTTTTCTTTAGTACTATAGTGCAAAATCGATGGTACTTTAGAATTTTTAAAGAAAACGGGCATTAATTCTTGGCCGAATCCAACAAATTTGACGTAAAGTCAACGGTCCTCGCCTCCATTCCCTCGAATCAATCAATGGGATGCTGTGTCGTTTGTTTCCAGAGTCTCGCTGGCACTGGTTGACAACGACGAGGGAACGTTTTTTTCGGAAGGTAAGGAGGGAACGTTGTACTCGAACTCAATGTACGTCAACGTCAACCTTTATAAAGCTAGTGATCATACCTCTAGACTGGTCATGATATGTATGTTACTCTAACGAGCCTTTGATTTAAATTTATGAATGTAATTTTTAATTTTTGGTTAAAATTATATTGTAACAACCGTTAGTTTTTTCTGGAATTTTTTTTTAAAAAATCCATTATATTGTTGCGGACAGTACAAAAGAATAAAAGGGGAAAAAAAGATAAAAAGCCAAAAAAATAAAACAAGCTAAAATTAAAAGCCGATATGTTTTAAATCACTTCTAGTTTAAATAAATTGAAAGAAAGAAAAAACCCAAAATCTGTGGCCGTTTGAAGCATGCCCTATTTGGCTAGCTATTCGATGAGAAAGCCTGGATGGTAATAACCGCATATGTGTACATAGTACCATGTGACTTGGAATTACTGGCGACAAAATGCCGTCTTACTTTCGCTGACACGGCTGCAGACCACCGGGCAGTAGGGGTGCAAACGGGTCGGATTCGGACGGATATTGTTGTTACCATATCCTAACCCATATTTTTTTCTCCGGATTCGGTACCAATCGGATTCGGTGCCGGATCGGTCAGGATTAACCCGTTTGTAAGGAATGCATGCAGTGCAGCAAATGGAGTAGGAGGACGTACTGTCAAGAACTTGATGTTACTACTTAATAGCTGATGTGAAAGATTTTATTTTACCATTTGCAAACAAATGAAACGTCAAATAGTAGCACTAACCTGAAATCAAACTTGAAGACGTATCGGATTCGGACGGATATTGCTGTTACCATATCCTAACCCATATTTTTTCTCCGGATTCGGTACCAAGCGGATTCGGTACCAATCGGATTCGGTGCCGGATCGGTCGGGATTAACCTGACCCGTTTGCACCCCTACCGGCCAGCTAGTCATCCAACTGTGCATCGAGAGAGGGGCTCACATTGGTGGATTCTTCTAAGATGTCCTTGTCCATTATACCTCATAAATTCATCTGAATACAAAGAACTCAATTCGTTTTTGGCTTTACAGCCATTTTTTGCTTCAGCTTCCTTCAGTATTACTATTTATTACATTAATAAATTGTATTTAAAAGTTGTAAGTTGTAGTTTAAAAGAACGTCTCCAAACCACGTGACGTGTCGATTGTTTATGTGCCCCACTAAGGACAACTATTAGCTAGTTTTGGTTTGAACTTCTATCGATGATCTTCAATTTAGGTTCCTATGTTGCGTTGGCAAGTGTTACGCATGGGTAGTGAAAGGTGAAACACCGCTAGTTTTGCCACCACCCATACCCTACTAGGGCGTGTTGCAGCCTTTTGCAAAAAACTACTTATCATTGCCACTTTCACAGTCAGTGATAGGCGACAACCCTTGTTACGCGCATGCCAACCGTCTAGTATTGTAAGGTCACGAACCCGACAAACCTCGCTAGTAATGGTGTTGTTGTAGAGGTGGCCCCCACCTAATCCCAGCAGTCCTGGTAGAAGGTTATAAGGCCCAGAATAGGCCATGTGTAATGACATAAGTGCCCCTGAAGGGGATACTCAGATGTAAGGGTATAATTGTAAAAGCACTCCCCATGTGTATATATATGTATGGAACACAGGCCATGAGGGGACCAATCCATTACTCGTTACTCTCTCCCAACTCTCCACTACCATCTCTCTCTCTGTTTGGTCTGTAGCCACAACAGTTGGCGCCGTCCGTGGGGAGGACAGGAGCAAGCCTGAAGTCCGAAGAAGGATGGCACTGAAAAAAGCTTCGTCGGCGGCGGCGAAGGGAAAAAAGGCGGCTGGGTCGGGGCGCCGCATGGGCACCAGGGCTTCGGCATCGGCTGCTGCGGGCGCGGACGACGACGCAGACGCGGTGGTCGAGGACGTCGACGCTCGCGCTGCGACGACCGACCCCGACACCGGCGCCGCGACGGCCAACCCCGTCGCTGGCGCTGTGACGACTAGAGATGGCAACGGGTAAATACCCATCGGGTATTGCCATTCCATACCCGTACCCGCTAGGTGTAAATTTACCCGTCGGGTTACCCGTATCCGCACGCGGGTAGGAAAATTTACCCATACCCGTACCCGCGCGGGTATTACTACCCGACGGGTAACTCGTACCCGCAAGCATACCCGGTTCAACACATAAGAATATCATCAATTTAGACATTCATTAATCATACATGCCAAGCACAAAAGCATCTAATGATCAAAATTAGTACATCACATAAACATACTTGACATGACCATATCAACATATGACAAACAAATAAACAATCAACAACAAGTAGATAATAAAATTAACATTTGAGTGGGATGTCTAGTTGTCTAATGCGGGTATTCATTACCCGCGGGTAGGCGGGTATGGGTAGTATATACCAACACCCGCACCCGCCTACCCGGCGGGTAGAGGATTTCGCCCAATAACGTACCCATGGGTACATAAAATTTTCCATACCCGTCTCTTTATCGGGTAAAACCCGTCGGGTATTCGGGTATTGGGTACCCATTGCCATCTCTAGCGACGACCGACCCCGCCACCGGCGCCGCGACGGCCAACCCCGTCGCTGGCGCTGCGACGACCGACTCCGCCACCAGCGCCGCGACGGCCAACCCCGTCACCGGCGCTGCGACGACCAACCCAGCCACCGGCGCCGCGACGGCCAACCCCGTCACCGGCGCTCCGACAACCAACCTCGCCGCCCTCGCCGCGACGCTCACCGGCAGCTGGGGAGCTCGCGAGGCGATCGTACCTGTGCCGACCCGTCCGCTGGGCGCACCGGCGGCCCCGCCCACGCAGGCGGTGGAAAGCGCCCTGCTGGCGGCCCTCAAAGCGTTCCAGCAGGAGCTAGGGGATCTTCGTGGGCCTGTCCGCGACATACAAGAGGCTCGAAGCCAGCAGGCCGCGCCAGTGGTCGCGCCAGAGCCCACGCCGGAAAGGGCGGACAGCCGCGACGCCCCCACGTTCAGCCGCGTGCCGCTGCGGCGCGTCGATCTGGAGTCCCCGCTTTCGGCAGGACTGCAGCAGGCGACGTGGCCCGAAGACTTCAAGTTCCCCAGTGTCATCGAGTCGTACAAAGGTGATACGGACCCCCGCGAGTTCGTGCGCGTGTACGAAACCGCAATCGAAGCCGCGGGCGGAGATGACACCACCAAGGCGAAGGGCCTCCCCCTCGCGTTGCAAGGAGTGACGCTTTCCTGGTTTTTTACCATAGAGCCAAACTCCATCTACGCGTGGGAGCAGCTTCGCGACCGCCTTCACAACAACTTTCAAGGAAACTATGTTGAGCGAGTCGACGCAGACCAGCTCTTTGCCGTGAAGCAGAAACCTTCGGAGAAGCTCCGAGACTACTTCAAGCGCTTCGCAAAGATACGATGCCAAGTCAAGGATGTCAACGAAACCACCGTTGTCAATGCAGCCATACAAGGCCTCCGCCCGGGCCCCATGGCCGAATACAACGCAAGGAAGCCGATCAAGACAGTGACGAAACTCTTTGACAAAATGGAGGAATACGCCAGGGCGGAAGAGGACGCACGACGAAGACAAGGTGACGACTCCGACACCAACCAGGCCGAGGGCTCGGCGAAGACCGAAGACCCGCCGAGGGACGGCTCTGCGAAGGGAAAGCGCAAGCAGGAGTCGTCGAAGGACGCGCCTGAATGCAAGGACGCCCCGCACAAGGAGACGTCCGATAGGCTCCGAAAAAACTGCCCCCGCGGGTCGGGGCGGTCAGGGGCGCGGCCGTGGCCGGGGCCGCGACGATAGAGGCCGTGGAGATTACGACGACCAACACCAGGGGCTGTGGTGCGCAGTCCACGGTCGCGGCAACCATGACACGCGCACATGCACCTCTATCACGGCGCTCCGCGACAGCGTCACCAGGGACAGGAACCACGAGGCACGCCCGCCCGTGGTAGCACACGTGCAGCACCCATGCGAAGTCCCCATGCACATTCAGGCACAAGGGACGCAGCCCTACGAGGGCCCTCTGCGAATTCAGGCCCATGTGCAGCAGCCTCAGGGGGGCCTCCTGCAGCTACAGGCTCTGGAGGCCGCCCACCGCAGGGTTATCAATGTCATCTCCGGAGGCTCCTCGCTGGAATTCGCCTCGACACGACAGCAAAAGGCCTACGTACGGAGGTTACAACACGTGGCGGCATACCCAGCGCAGGCACCGCCGGACTGGGCACAGCACGAAGTCACGTTCACACCCGCCGACGCCCAAGGCGTGGAGCTCCCTCATCACGACCCCCTGGTCGTCCAGGTCGTCATAGCGGGATGCGATGTGGGACGCGCCCTAGTTGACGGCGGCTGCCGCGAACCGCGAACATTCTGTTCGCGGCAGCCTTCGATCAGATGGGGATCCCCCGAAGCCACCTCGGCCCATCGGGAGTCCCGCTACAAGGATTCGGAGGACAACCTCTACGGGCGCTCGGCCAAATATGCCTGCAGGTCTCCTTCGGCCAGGGCGACAATGCAAGGGTCAAAGACGCTACATTTGACGTCGTCGATCTCCCATACCCTTACAATGCCATATTGGGGCGTCCAGTCCTTAACTCCTTCGGGGCAGTACCGCTTCACGGCTATTTATGCATGAAGCTCCTGGGACCGCGAGCCATCATTACCGTTCGTGGCAACCAAGACATGGCCTGGCGCATCGAGCACGGCACCAGATGTCCCCGGCACATCGAGCAGCGGCACACTTAGGATCGGCACCGCCGTGCGGAGACCCGCGACGTCATCCGGGGGCGGCTCGGCTAGCCCTGCAGGCAGCGCAATTACTAGAGGCTTCGGCCGCGCCGAACACAGACGGTTAGTACCCCCCCCGCCATATGTAATCGCTCACCCGCGCAAACGGGAAGGTAAAAAAGTTTTGTTTGTCGCCAATCTATTATCATTGGGCAAAAGTACGCGGCGAGACCGCGCGGGGGCTTCGCCCACACGCGTGCTCCTGGAGTATAAACAAAGACGCACGTTCGCGTGTGCACTCTCTGTCAAGGACACGGGCATGAGTATAAACAAAGACGCACGTTCGCGTGTGCACTCTCCGTCAAAGACACGGGCATGAGTATAAACAAAGACGCATGTTCGCGTGTGCACTCTCCGTCAAAGACACGGGCATGAGTATAAACAAAGACGCATGTTTGCGTGTGCACTCTCCGTAGCCAGGGGTACGGGTATGAGTATAAAACAAAGACGCATGTTCGCGTGTGCACTCTCCGTAGCCAGGGGTACAGGTATGAGTATAAACCAAAGACGCATGTTCGCGTGTGCACTCTCTGTAGCCAGGGGTACGGGTATGAGTATAAACCAAAGATGCATGTTCGCGTGTGCACTCTCCGTCAAAGACACGGGCATGAGTATAAACCAAAGACGCACGTTCGCGTGTGCACTCTCCGTCAAAGACACGGGCATGAGTATAAACGAAGACGCACGTTCGCGTGTGCAGTCTCCGTCGAAGACACGGGCATGAGTATAAACAAAGACGTGTGGGGGGACGACTTCCCCCCTGTGCGTACTCCACGGAGTATAAATAAGTCGCGGAGGTTCTCCCCACGCACTCTACGAAGTATAAATAAAGCGCGGATGCTCTCCGTGCACTCCACAGAACGCAAGGAGGGCATGGATATCAATCGCGCATCACGACGCAGCGTCGAGGCTCGCCTTCGCGCACCACGGGAGGTGAATGCAAGGTGTGCCACCGAAGTCCGATTCCAATAACTCCAAGAGGGTGACATAGCGAGTCAGAAGCTGCCCTCAGGAAGGGCGCATGCGGAGCGCGCGGTACACCAGAGGCTACCCTCGCCGAACGTGCGCGCACTTCCGCCTTTGCACGCGCCAGTCTACGGACTTTAAACAAGTCGCAGTGCGGAGGTCCGCCTTCGCACGCGCCAGTCTACGGACTTTAAACAAGTCACAGTGCGGAGGTTCGCCTTCGCACGCGCCAGTCTACGGACTTTAAATAGGTCGTAGTGCGGAGGTCCACCTTCGCACGCGCCAGTCTACGGACTTCGTGGTGCGGAGGTCCGCCTCCGCACGCGCTAGTCTACGGACTTTAAACAAGTCGCAGTGTGGAGGTCCGCCTTCGCACGCGCCAGTCTACGGACTTTAAACAAGTCGTAGTGCGGAGGTCCACCTTCGCACGCGTCAGTCTACGGACATTAAACAGGTCGTAGTGCGGAGGTCCACCTTCGCACGCGCCAGTCTACGAACTTTAAACAGGTCGTAGTGCGGAGGTCCACCTTCGCACGCGCCAGTCTACGGACTTCGTGGTGCGGAGGTCCGCCTCCGCACGCGCCAGTCTACGGACTCTAAGCAAGTCGTAGCGTCGAGGTCCGCCTCCGCGAAGCACAGCGCGCAGCGCACATCCTAATGGGCAGATGTATACATCGGGAAATTTTTACAAGTACAAAGGCCCGCCAACATATCTGTCGCTCTAAGCCACTATTCGGCGGGCTCGTCCTTAACACGCGCTAAGGTCGGGACCTCGCCTGAAGAGGGTCGGCCCGCCCAAAAGTTCAACGACTCCTCGGCCCTTTGCCAGCGTCGAAGGCGCCGCCGGGTTGCAAGGCCAGACGGAAGCAGTCGTCCCCAGCAAGGAAGCTGCCCGGGGCACAAGTCAAAATGGTCAGTTCGTACAACAAGTGCGCATTTTATTCACAAAAAGGGGCGGACATTACAACGCACGCCCACACCTAGCCACCCCGGCGTCGCACCTGTGAATTCTCGGCGCCTTCGGAGGTCCCACCGCCATCCACGTCGCGTTGGGGGACCCCGTCCAGAAACTGGCCGAGGCTCCCCTCCCCGTAAAGGGACTTCCGGAGCTCGACCTATGCGGCGGCCACTCCAGCGTAGTCCCAGATCCGTTCGTAGAAATGCTTTACGGCGTGGCGACGGCGCGGACGGCGCCGGACATTACTCCAGCCCCACCGAGCATCTCCAGCTGGGGGTCCTCCAGCTCGGCGATGTGCGTGCAACCACGATGCCGTAGGAGCGCGCACACCATACATGACGCCACGTAGGCACAATGGTCGTCGAAGTTCATCGCGGCACCACGCGCAGCATCGGCGGCATCTTTGATCCAACGAAGGGTCCGCGACAGCTCCTCCGGGCCGAAGGCATGGTCCGGCACTTTGGCCACAAGCCCTTGGAGGTGGCTTTCCAGCGCTTGCCTGGCATCCCATGCAACCACCGAAGCCTCGCCAAGCGTCCGGTCACGCTCCGCTAGAGTTAAGGCGAGTTCGCCTTTTTCCCTTTCTAGCGAGGCGACCTGTTGCAGAAGGCCGTCCCGCTCCGCCGCGAACTCCCGCCGCATCACCTCCGCGGCCGACTCCCGCGCCGAAGCGGCAAGCCCCTCGGCGTGCGCTTTCGTTGCAGCGCACTCCGCTTCCAGCTGACGGAAGCGGGCATCCTGGGCAGAACGGGCCCCCGTGGCTTCGCGCAGCTCCTCCTCGGTGACCCGCAGCCTATCTTCGAGCGCCCTTTGCGCATGAACATAGGCCGTTTGCAGGGCCTGCCCCAGCACCAGTGTCTGTAGGGCAAAACGACTTAGCAAGCTCAGCATGGCCAGGCGGTGTCGCATAAGTAGGCACTTACCCTCACGCCCGACACCTCGAAGGCGTCCCCGAGACGCTCCACCCCGTAGGTATGAAACGCCTGCTGGCTGACGCTGGCCGCCGCGTCATCCACGATCCCATGCCACGCCCTCAGCGTCTCAGACGGAGGAACGAAGTCCGCAGGACTCGGGCGCACGACGTTCGTGCCGCCGGCGCCAGGACCTCCATGTCCCGGCAAAGGCTCCTCCTCCGGAATAAGTGACGCTGCAGACAGGGACAAAGGTGAGCACCGCAAGACACAACAAAAACACCAGGGAAGCCAAACCACCTTACCTTCGGTAGCGGAAGGAGGGCTCCGGGGGGCCCGCCCCCCTAACGATGGCGCAAGTGCCCGCAGAAGGCGCGGTCCCCCCGACAACAGAAGCCTCCGTGTTAGAGGCCGACGCCGACCGTTCCTGCACGGCGGACGGCGCGGCCTGGAGGGCAGAGGAAACGCGCACCGCAGGAACCTCGGCATATGCATCGGAGTCCCACAAGCTCCCGATGCCCGTCGCTACGACGAACCCCCTCGACGTCCAGTGGAGCTCCGGCCGCAGACACGGCCGCTTAGCCGGAGCAAGGGGCGACGACGCCGCTCCAGTAGCCGCCGCTAGAGGGGCCCCCGCGACCACAGCACCCGGGGGCGAAGCCCCCGCTGTGGCATCCTCTGTGGAGGGCACCCCGGTTCCGGCCGCCGCTGCTGGTGAAGACTTAGCTCCGTGCGCCCCCACGGAGGACGTCTCCGGCATTATGGCGGTCACGGCCGAAGGCACCGCCTCAGCACGGCCGGTACCCTTGGATCCTGTCTCAACGGCCGCCACGGGTGACGAGACTTCTCCTCTCCGGCTGCTCGTGGCGGGCCCGCCGTCCAGGGCACCCGCCGAAGATCCGTCGCCCCCGGCGTCCGCGCCATCCAAGCCGGAGTCGGCGTACCTCGTCGAATCCGACTAGGCGTCTGCCGCGCTATCGAGAGCGCCAGCAGCGGCACTGGCAGCTGCTACACCAAGCACGGCAGACGCCCCACCTCGGCCCCTCTTGCGGGACGGCGCCTTCCTCCTCGTCGCACCGTCGTCTTGATATGGCAAGGCCGGCTCAGCACGCTTCGGCACGGCAAGGCCCAGGGCCTCGCACACGCGGTTTATCCGCCCCAGCCCCGCCTCGGTGAAAGCATCTAGGCCCCTAAAAATGATTTTGGTAATTAATGAAATTATGCGAATATGGGACTAACGTGTTTTGTGAGCTTGAGAAGGGTTAGTCCACACATGAGCGACAAGATGCAAGCCAAAGGATACGTGTGAAGATCAAATTGACTCAAGACAAAGGTATTCTTAGAATAGGACACCCTTTTGAATTTTATCGGTCTTAGGTGAATGGTGGAAGACCGGATTTTAGGTTAAATGATCGTACCATCAAGAGGGATCTTGGTTAATAACTTGATAGCATATATCTAGTGCCATTTGGATTATCTTTTTAAGCTTGCATTCATGAAAATCCGATTCAAAAATCAAGTTTTTGCTCTGTCTGGAAAAGCGGTAGTACCGCACATTACAACGTCGGTACTACCGGCTAGCGGTAGTACCGTGCTCAAATGCGGTAGTACCGCAGAGCGGTAGCTCCGCTTCCAGAGCGGAACCGTTTTTCCAGAGAGCACTCCTCGAACTCGGTTGAATCTTCACGGAACGGAAGTACCGGCCTTTTCAACGTCGGTACTACCGCTGAGAGCGGTAGTACCGCATACTGAAGCGGTACTTCCGGAGTCCGGAAGAACCGGAGGATCGAGCGGTATGTTTTCTCCAGAGAGCATCTCCGGTTGGTCTCGGATTTTAACCAAACCGGAAGTACCGGCTTCTCCAACGTCGGTACTACCGCAGGCAGCGGTAGTACCGCTCTAAGAGCGGTACTTCCGGAGTCCGGTTGATCCGAAGCCCAAGCGGTACGTAATTTCCAGAGAGCGGCATTTTGAGGACCCTTCGGAGTTTGGCCATAGCGGTAGTACCGCGCCGACGTTGCGGAACTACCGGAGAGCGGTAGTACCGCAAATTTCAACGGCGGTAGTACCGCGCCGCCAAATCCAACGGTCACTGTGCTCGTCTGACAGAGCCGTTCTGACGCAAGATTTGGGAGCGGTAGTACCGCTCATCCTGATTTTTGCGGGAAAATTGTGCCAAACGGCTAGTTTGGTTGGTGGAGGCTATAAATACCTCCACCACTGCACAAGGGCAATAGTTAGTGACTCATTGCACATTTCTTAAGCCCTAGAGCATTCACTTCACCTCAATTCTTTCTTTGCACATCAAAGTGAGGTGGTTGAGCATTTAGTGCTAGAGTTAAATTGCAAATCCATTTGGCACTAGGTTTGCATTCAAGTGAACACCGGGATCTATTACTCTTAGTGCTTGCCGGCACTTGGACGATCCGGTGGAAGTTGGCTCGGTGATCTTCTCAAGGAGATTATGAGAAGACCCGGCAAATTGTGAAGGTTGGAGCTCGCCTACCCGGAGAGGGGAAGAGCTACACTAGTGATCGAGGTGCTTGGCTCAATTCGTGGAGCCGGTCCGATACGTCCGGGCTTACCTCAACGTGGACTAGGGGAAACCGGCAAGTTTCCGATTACCACGGTAAAAACATCGGTCGTGTGTCTTGTCTCTTTAGCTCTTGTTCATTTGCTTCATTGTGATCATTTATTTGTTTAGAGCTAAGTTGTTAACTAGAATTGTATTGGATTAATTGCTTTACATCTTTGTCTCTTAAAATTGTGAAGAATTAATCTAGTAAACAAGAAAAATTAAAAAACCTCCTATTCACCCCCCTCTAGTCGGTATCCTTGATCCTACACTCGGCGGTAGCGGAGGCGGTAGCGGACGCGCGCTGCTCGTGCTCCCTGCCGGTATACGGCCCCAGGAATACGCACGCGGCCTGCTCTGCATCCTCCAAGCGAACCCCTAAAGCAAAGCAGGAGATAAGATCAAACCTATAACGCGTTTCGCGCGAGCAAAGGGGAGATACGGTCGAGGCTTACGAAGACCAGAGGATGCCGGCAGTGAGCAGACTCATGGCGAGACATTGTCATCCCGACGCTTCTCGGCGGCAAGGCACCAGTCACGGGCGAGCGGCGCCACGCCGTACATCACGTACTCCTCGGCAAGGTCGCGCATGTTGAAGCGGGCAGCCACGCCTACGAGCCGCCGGGCCCTCCGCACGTCCTCGTCGTCGAGCGTCCGGCCGGGCGAGGTCTTGAATGCGATCGGCCGGCCGTGCACTCAAGGCCGCTCCCGCTCTCCACACGGTGGTAGAACCACCGCTTCATCCAGTGAGACTCCCACTTCCCGCGAGTGGAGTTCGCAGGGAAGAGTTTGCTGCAAGTTGACCGAAGAATAAAGGTGACGCTGCCGAAGCTCGACAGCGTCCCGTCCTTCCGATCCATGGGTTGGCACCGTGCCTCGTGCAGGTGGGCGAACAACGAAGCGCTGGGCCAGCACGCTCCCGAGCACAAGGCCCAACTGTACACCGCGAGCCGGGCCACGGCGTTCGGAGTCAGTTGCGCCAGCTCCAGCCCGAAGGTCCGCAGCACGTCGCCCACGATCGCCGCCGCCGGGATGCGGAGCCCCGCGTCGAAAAAGGCAACGAATACGAGCGCCTCCGACCTCTCGGGCCGCGGTTCCACCTCATCGGCGGCGGGCAATCGTACCGCCTGGCGCTCGGACAGCTTCCCCGAACGTAGAAGCGCTTGGATTGTCTTCTCGGTCACGAGCGACGGGCCCAGCTCGCCGGAGAACGCGCCTTCCTTCTCCGCCGCCAGCCAACACTTGTCCGCTGCCTCCGGGTCGCGTTCGCGGAGCGAATACTTCACCTCTAGCGGTGAAGATCGCCAGCGAATGCCGTAGGCGCTAGCCGCCTGACCATGCTTGCCACCAGATGGCATAACTTCTCTCGAAAGGGGTACGGCGGCAAGAATGCTACGGGAGTATGGAAGGCGATGCAAGCAAGAAGGGGGCGTACATCTGCGGGGGCGCGGTTACGAGGGCTATTTCAAGCCACCTCCCGCCCCCCCCCCCCCCCCGAGGCCGAAGCGTCGCGACTGTCCGCGTACCGGACGCGACTACAGCCGTACAAAGGCCCGTCCGGCACAATCCCCCATATCCGAAGACAAAGGGGCGCGACCGCAGCGGCGAGCACCGTCAGAACGTGTAACATCCTGAAAAATTTAAATTTGAAAATATGAATTTCTTGAATTATTTTTGCAGTGTATTCTATTGGAATTTGGATTTTATAGTGTTTTCCTGAATTTGGTTGAGGTTCCAAAAAGATAAAAGGATTGGGAATGAAATAAACATGTTTAAATAATAGGGAATTAAAATTTAAAACCCGAATCTGAAAAGATGATCCATAAAAGGAAGGGAGAAATTTGACTAAAACCATAAAATGCCATCTCAACAATAATAACAAGTAAAATTAAACAAATATAAAAAAGAGGGGAAACCAGACCGGCCGAGTGGCCAGCCCAGCTTCCCCTTTCTCCCGCGCACCAGCCCGCCTTCACTCCCGAGTCCCGACCGTCTCACTGCGCTGCTGGTCCCACGCCACCCCACACCATTTCCGCCCCGCTCTCCCTGCCGGTGGCCCCGCATGCTCCCGCGCCTCCTCTCCCTGCCAGCGGGCCCTTCCCACGCTCGCCTCTCCTCTCTCTCCCCGCGCGGAGCGCCTGTCTCCTCCTTTCTTTTCTCCTCCCCCTCTGCTTTTTCTGACCGAGGGAGCTCCCGTCGCCCTCCTTGCGTCAGCGGCGCCTGCTCCCGTCGCCCTCCGCTCTGCAGCGCCCAGCATTCCTCCGCCCCCGTGGCATCCATGCACGCCTCCTCAGCCCTCCTTCACCCACGTCGCCGCCCACGCCACTGCACCTGCCCCGGCCCCGCCTGCACGCGCACGGCGCCCTGCTCCTCCCGTCGCGTCCTCACTTGCCCCGCGTCGTGTCCGCTGAAGCTTCCCCATCCCCGCGACTATAAGAGCCAGTGGCTCCTCCTGTTGCCCCCACGCCACTCCCCTTCCTCCTTTACCCCCCCCCCTCTTCCTTTGCCGCCGTGAGCCGCCATTGTCACTCCTCGCCGATTCTGCCGCTCCGGCCATCCACTCCACGAACCAACAGCATTACAGCGTGTCTACACCTCTTCTCTGCCCCCTCTTCAAGTTAATTGAGAATTGGTTCGCCAGAGCTCGCGCAACGGCCATCTTCCCCATCGCCGGCCGAAACCGCCGCCGACTGCGCCATTCCCTCCTCGGTCGATTTCGCTCCGATTCCTGGCGGTGGGAGCGACTCCTCGGTGCCCCGGATCTTCTCCGACCATCGCCGGAGCCTCTCCCCCTCTCCAAGCCGCCAGCACCGTGCGCCTCCTCGCCGCCGCACCGGGCTCACGCCGCCAAGCCACCTCGGAGTCTCTCCACTCCTGCCGACCGTTGGGTAAGCTTCATGGTGTCTCCCTCCCGCTCACGCGGTCGCCGCCCCCTTCCCTCTCCTTCCCGGCTGCCGGCGCCTCTTTTCTACCTCGCCGCCGGTTGCTCTCGGTGCTGCTGCCCCTTCCTAGCGCCACCTCGAGCCGCGCCGCCTCATCCACCGGCCTCAACAGCTCCCTGGGAATCCATTTCGCTGGCTGACCTCGCCGCTCCGGCCGCCGTCCGCCGCCGGCAACGCTGCCTTCCGCCGGCGCCAACCTCCTCTGTTTCGGGCCAACCTCAGCGCACCCCTCATTTAATTTGCCCCCCTCTCATTGTCGCAAGCGAGCGGCTGCTCGATTGGTCACCCGCGTCGGCTGCGAACTCATTCTCCAGAGAGGTCGCGCGTTCGATTCTCTCCCAGCGCATTTCTTTCCCCCTTTTTCCTTTTTGCTTTTAATATTCATTTCAGTTTAGGAAAATTTAGGAAAAATTATGGGAAAAGTAGGAAATGATTTAGAGAAGCTATAAAAATTAATTAGAAGGTAAATAAACTATTTGAGATTTTAAATTGGAATTAATCCGTGGGAGTCAATAAATTTTATTAGGATATAACTAATGTTATTTAAGATTTAATATTTGATTAATTACCACATATGAGCAATTAAGTGCCCTTGTTATTTAGTCCAAAGCTAATTAGTGATTGTTAAGACATTAATAAAGAAAAACAACTTAGGATATAAAAGAGGTTATGTAAGATTTAAATCTGGATTAGTTCTTATATGGGTAATTAATATGTTTGAATACATGTCTAAAAGACTAATCCTTGGTTAGGGCATTAGTAAAGGATATGTATGCTTAATGTCCAAGGTTAATAAGAATCTCATATAAAAATACATTCAAGTTAGAGTTAAGAAAAATAAATTGGATGTTATATTAAAACTATAACAACAAGGCTTTAAATAAAAAGAATACCCTTGATAGTAATTAAAAAGGAGTTAGTAGGAATATAATTTAGGTAAATGCTCACATGGAATGATAACCTATCAAATAGAAGTCTACTACACATGTAAATCATGAACCCTTGCGCACTAAAGGATGATGTAGAAACTAACCATTTGCAAAGTTAGGCCATAAAATATTGTCTTTAACCCTAGCAACTAGGATAATCTTTTACTGTTAAATAATGAGAAACCTAAACCAAGTAACAACTAAAGGGTAGAGACATTCTAAGTAAATGCATATGTAAGCACCTATATGAGTATATAAATAAGAGGTCATAATAATATACATGTGTTACAACAAAACACCCCTAGGTTATCAGATGATTAAAAGTAACCTACCTAGTGTAGCTATGTAAATAATAGTCATCACTAGCGTGTCATCAATAAATAAATATCAACCGTAGATTTAATCGAATATTGATATTAAAGTGTAACCTGGTATGGCGTGCTCGGTCCTAGATAAATAAATAACAAAAGTAATAATGGTAACAAAATGTACGTAAGATATCTATGATGCCTAACCCAAAGGGCATCTTTAGTTAAATTCATGTTGGCATGTCTATTAAAATCCCTAGGTCATTTGTAATTAACATAATCTCACCATTCGGCATATTAAAAGGTAATGTTAGCACAACCTAAAATTATACATCTCGAATTGCTAAAAGTATAAACTATAAGATTAATTTGAATATAAACAAGCTCATTAGTTCAGACAGAGGATTAATTAATGGTTAATGATGTCATAAGTACTGAAATTGGATTACTAATTAGAAGGCCCTAATGTCAGGACTCATATGAGTGGATCCTAATTCAACTTAAAATTAGCGTAGCTATGAATGAAGATACATAAAATATGAAAAGGGGATTATTAGAGATTTAAATTCTAATTAATTACCCTATAAGAATAGATATTGAGCCCTTGCTATTTATCTTAATCTAATTAATAGTGAAAGCCTATATCAGAGATTGGTCTAAAAACTTAATAAAGATATCCAAATGTTATAATACCTTCGACTAAAAGGTTTATAGAATAAGTACAGATCTCATCCATCAGTCCAGTTTGCATTCACCATAACCTAAGCTGCAAGGAATATCTACCCAGCTAGGCTCATACATAGATGCATAGGTCTACCCTAACTCATGGAACTTCATTGATAAATACGAAAATAATAAAAGAGGTTATTAATAAAAAGATCGAACCTCGTCTTTCTCCAATCGGCTATGTTTGGCCACTTCTTTTCCAAAGTAAATAATCCCTGTAGATACTTCCTCACTTATGATCCCTTATTATCCTAAAATTTTCCCTCACGGTAAAGCTATTCAAATAACTCGTTCTCTCACTCAAACCCAGCTACTGCTGTGTTTGCAACACACTAAGCCGAATTATCCTCCTATTCTCAAACCATAATAAATGCATAATTTAAAGTAAATTGACCATTTAAAGTATTTGGATTTATTTGGATCTTTTGAGTTATTTGCCTTTATTTGTATTCAGTTATTTAGCACGTAATTAGATATCGGAGTCCTGAAGATCCAGCGGATCAAACAAGGTCAAGCTCAAAGAGAAGATAGAGACCGAAGCTCAAGAAAGCATTGTGTGAGCTCAAGATCGCGGTAAACCGCGTCAGGCGAGTCAATACTTTGATCATGTTGAACCTACAGTTTCTGCAAATTATTTTGTTTTAAATTATCAAATTGCATGCTGCTATTTATATGCAAATACATGTTTAACTTGATATTCTAGCTATATACCCAATGTTTACCTTGAATAATATTATACCTCCTTTGGAATAGTTGAATGTGTGAACCTTGTCACCCTAGCAAAATTATAATGGTAACTTTCGAAAATAAGTCCGTAATTATATGCCATGCTTAGTAATGTTTAGGTACTCATGGGCGCGAGAGCGCCCAAGCATCACTTTTAATCCTGAGAAAAATTTGTTGGGCGGTCATGGTGGGAATGACTGGTATCCTTTGATAGGGTTATTTTATGCTCTCAAAAATCCCAACTTGCTTAAATATCTGAGCGGATGGCTTGGGGGCTGGTATGTGGTGCGGTGGGAGCACAAATTAGGGAGTGTGGTAGAACCGCTCAGATAATACTAAGGACCGAATCTTGTCATGTCAACCCGTGTAAAACAGTACAACCACAAGTCTATAATGGGTACGACCTAGCTGAATAACTTGCAAGGGTTTAGTTCAGACATCACCGAGGGAAGTGGGTGCCAGGGTGTACTGGTTTACTCACAGTGAGGCACAGGGTGTACTGTACTCGCACGGCGCAAGAGGGGGCTTCTGACTGTGGTGGTGTAACCCTTCAGCGGTGAAACCTCAGCGTGGGTGGTGTCTAGCTAGATCGGAGTAAGGTAAAGGTTTTGTGATAAATTATCTGGGTCTCATGCCTAAGGAAGCATGTTGGCAAAAAGGATAGTTCATCTCTTGTGGTGAAAGTGTACAAACTCTGCAGAGTCAAAACTATTCGAATAGCCGTGCCCACGGTCATGGGCGGACATGGGAACTTAACTGGATATAGTTCTGTTTTAAAAACATTGGAAACTGGGAATGGGAAACTTGAAGGGCGAAGGACTGCCCTGGTTTGGAATTGTCCTGGGTGTCGTCCCAGTGGTAAGTTAAGCGGCTATAACGCTGAAGAAATTGCTATATGGTGCAGATGCCATGTAACGGTGGATGGAATCTGAATCGATATTAATAATGCATTTCCTTGTACATTATGATTTGTTCCAAAATTGCTAAGTCATAGGACTTTTTAATTAATTGTATTCAAAAGCACTCTACGCAAAATAAAATAGCCCGAGCCTCTCCTTTGTTAAGCCATGCATACTATTTATTTGCATTCTGTGTATTGGCTCGCGGAGCACGGGGTCGGAGTGCTCATGCTCGCTTTTGCGACAAAAATTCAGAATCAGGAAATCAAATCACCTCGCCTCAGCAACAAGATTGGACAAGCTGGCCGAGAAGATGAAGACGTCAAGGGCTAGGTCGCGAACCTCCAGTTGGCTGCCTGTGGGCATGTCCTGAAGGTCCCACCTGTGTGCTTCGTTCTTCCGCTGCTGCAATTTATTGATTTCGGCCTAATCGGCCCATGAGTAAGTCTACTATTATATTTACGTTTCCGCATAATATGAACTTTGATATTCAGAACTGTAATCTGTGAGCACTATCTACTGATCCAGGGAATAGTGCGGTGGAATCACAGAGGATTCGGATTGAAAAATCCGGGTCTGACAGCATTGGTATCAGAGCATATCGACTGCAGGTCGTGACCTAGTTAGTATGGTCGTTAGTTTCATGACTAGGAATATGTCTGTAAAATACTGTTTGCAAAAATATAAGTTATACTGCTCTTTCTCATCTCTCTTAGATGATTCCCCTTATCTATATGCTGTCCTAGTCATTTTACTTCTGAAGCTCTCTTACCCAAATTCAAAGTGATGAAAATACAGTACTTCTCTTGTAACCACTCTATGAAAACATGCCTTAGGCCAAGAATTATGAAGCTTACCCTTGAGACCTAATTGTTTTATTCTGGGGTGAAATAATAGTGTGAATTTTGGGTAAATGTATCGGTGGAGTTTAATTGAATAGATTGACCAGACAGATGAATTAAGAATTTCTGGGAGAAATAGAAAGTGTGAAACTGACTAAAGGATTGCACACTGATAAATTGTATCATTCCTGGAAGATGTTTGCAACAATGGAATAATAGGATATGATCAATAACAAAAAGGATTGAATATGATTGAAAGTCAAAGATTTATGCGAGACTTAGATAACCATGACTAGGTTAATGAAATGATGGATGATACAATAGGAAGAGTATGATTGGTGGATCGAATACAATAAATAATCTCCTTCGCTGTTTGGAGTCTTAGATGGCAGTAATACTATGAACAATTAATGAAGAAAGATAACCTAAGTGCAGTTTGCAAAAGTGGAAGTTAAATTATAAAGGCCATTGGATTCTAAGCCTTACGTACAAACAAATCATATGGGAGTGACTTGATTCAGTAATGGATAGTTGAACGTTGGAAGAGATTAGGATACAAAAAAAAATCTATTTAGCCACTAGGATCGTTTAAAAAAAAAGGAGTGAGTGCTAAAACCAGTGAAGCTACCCCAAATACTTTCCACTTCTTTCTATTAATTACAAAAGGAAAATTTTGATCCTTTTCTCATACCCCTACTCCAAATATTAAGGTTAGGAACGTCGAAGATGATCATGAAGATAAGATGGTCTCGTTTTAGACGGACTGTGCAGATGAACCCTGTGCATCTTATGTGTGTTCCCCGAGTAGACGTTGTATTGTTGCAAGATTCTATTTGGCCTTGTGCACTGCCTCTTGCCCTCGGGCGTCCTATTTCGCAGTCACAGGAAAAGCTTGTTTTTAAAATTTATGTGGTTCTGTATCACCCCAGCTTCCGGGATATTTTCCTTTAAAGTTAAATGGGTTAGAACACCTTATCTCCGCGATTTAATCCTCATCTCATGCTATTCCCTCTCACCTTTTCTGAAAACCCCATCGGATCCAAAGGAACGAAATAACAAGTAACCCAAAACCAGTGCAATCAAGAAGATGTGAAGACTCTGCAACCTTCCAATATTTGAGGAGAACAACATCACTGTGAAGAAGACCACCTGCCAATCTCTTTATGACCAAGACAGCTAGAGTACAATGGATGAATAATGATAGTCATCGTTTTAAGGGGGGTAGCACTACGAGATATAGTGTTGGCAAAATCAAGGAGCAAGTACCCTGAAATTGACGACCTCTCCAGAGGAATACAGATCCCCTCCTTCCCTTTTTGCCTCCTTTAAGTGCAGGTCCTCTCCCCTTCTGTTTACCCCTACGACACAGACCATTGCTACCCACCTATTAGTAGGGAAATTCTACAACCATATGTCCAATAGACGATGCAACTACTCCATTCCACGACGACATGAAGACAACAACGTCAAGGAGCAAGTATTTGGAAGTCTACGACATATCCGACAGAACAAGGTTTCTCACTTCCCTTTTGACTTCTCCAAGTGCTAACTCCTATTGTGCAGATTTTCATCTCTCTGTGGAGCTAAGGAACTATACGTCGAGCAACACCCCGAAACCCATTGCTAGCCAATAAAACCTTATCTGCTTCCTTCTACTCTACCGGAATCTCGGGGTCGAGATTCATTTAAGGGGGGTAGATTTGTAACATCCTGAAAAATTTAAATTTGAAAATATGAATTTCTTGAATTATTTTTGCAGTGTATTCTATTGGAATTTGGATTTTATAGTGTTTTCCTGAATTTGGTTGAGGTTCCAAAAAGATAAAAGGATTGGGAATGAAATAAACATGTTTAAATAATAGGGAATTAAAATTTAAAACCCGAATCTGAAAAGATGATCCATAAAAGGAAGGGAGAAATTTGACTAAAACCATAAAATGCCATCTCAACAATAATAACAAGTAAAATTAAACAAATATAAAAAAGAGGGGAAACCAGACCGGCCGAGTGGCCAGCCCAGCTTCCCCTTTCTCCCGCGCACCAGCCCGCCTTCACTCCCGAGTCCCGACCGTCTCACTGCGCTGCTGGTCCCACGCCACCCCACACCATTTCCGCCCCGCTCTCCCTGCCGGTGGCCCCGCATGCTCCCGCGCCTCCTCTCCCTGCCAGCGGGCCCTTCCCACGCTCGCCTCTCCTCTCTCTCCCCGCGCGGAGCGCCTGTCTCCTCCTTTCTTTTCTCCTCCCCCTCTGCTTTTTCTGACCGAGGGAGCTCCCGTCGCCCTCCTTGCGTCAGCGGCGCCTGCTCCCGTCGCCCTCCGCTCTGCAGCGCCCAGCATTCCTCCGCCCCCGTGGCATCCATGCACGCCTCCTCAGCCCTCCTTCACCCACGTCGCCGCCCACGCCACTGCACCTGCCCCGGCCCCGCCTGCACGCGCACGGCGCCCTGCTCCTCCCGTCGCGTCCTCACTTGCCCCGCGTCGTGTCCGCTGAAGCTTCCCCATCCCCGCGACTATAAGAGCCAGTGGCTCCTCCTGTTGCCCCCACGCCACTCCCCTTCCTCCTTTACCCCCCCCCCCTCTTCCTTTGCCGCCGTGAGCCGCCATTGTCACTCCTCGCCGATTCTGCCGCTCCGGCCATCCACTCCACGAACCAACAGCATTACAGCGTGTCTACACCTCTTCTCTGCCCCCTCTTCAAGTTAATTGAGAATTGGTTCGCCAGAGCTCGCGCAACGGCCATCTTCCCCATCGCCGGCCGAAACCGCCGCCGACTGCGCCATTCCCTCCTCGGTCGATTTCGCTCCGATTCCTGGCGGTGGGAGCGACTCCTCGGTGCCCCGGATCTTCTCCGACCATCGCCGGAGCCTCTCCCCCTCTCCAAGCCGCCAGCACCGTGCGCCTCCTCGCCGCCGCACCGGGCTCACGCCGCCAAGCCACCTCGGAGTCTCTCCACTCCTGCCGACCGTTGGGTAAGCTTCATGGTGTCTCCCTCCCGCTCACGCGGTCGCCGCCCCCTTCCCTCTCCTTCCCGGCTGCCGGCGCCTCTTTTCTACCTCGCCGCCGGTTGCTCTCGGTGCTGCTGCCCCTTCCTAGCGCCACCTCGAGCCGCGCCGCCTCATCCACCGGCCTCAACAGCTCCCTGGGAATCCATTTCGCTGGCTGACCTCGCCGCTCCGGCCGCCGTCCGCCGCCGGCAACGCTGCCTTCCGCCGGCGCCAACCTCCTCTGTTTCGGGCCAACCTCAGCGCACCCCTCATTTAATTTGCCCCCTCTCATTGTCGCAAGCGAGCGGCTGCTCGATTGGTCACCCGCGTCGGCTGCGAACTCATTCTCCAGAGAGGTCGCGCGTTCGATTCTCTCCCAGCGCATTTCTTTCCCCCTTTTTCCTTTTTGCTTTTAATATTCATTTCAGTTTAGGAAAATTTAGGAAAAATTATGGGAAAAGTAGGAAATGATTTAGAGAAGCTATAAAAATTAATTAGAAGGTAAATAAACTATTTGAGATTTTAAATTGGAATTAATCCGTGGGAGTCAATAAATTTTATTAGGATATAACTAATGTTATTTAAGATTTAATATTTGATTAATTACCACATATGAGCAATTAAGTGCCCTTGTTATTTAGTCCAAAGCTAATTAGTGATTGTTAAGACATTAATAAAGAAAAACAACTTAGGATATAAAAGAGGTTATGTAAGATTTAAATCTGGATTAGTTCTTATATGGGTAATTAATATGTTTGAATACATGTCTAAAAGACTAATCCTTGGTTAGGGCATTAGTAAAGGATATGTATGCTTAATGTCCAAGGTTAATAAGAATCTCATATAAAAATACATTCAAGTTAGAGTTAAGAAAAATAAATTGGATGTTATATTAAAACTATAACAACAAGGCTTTAAATAAAAAGAATACCCTTGATAGTAATTAAAAAGGAGTTAGTAGGAATATAATTTAGGTAAATGCTCACATGGAATGATAACCTATCAAATAGAAGTCTACTACACATGTAAATCATGAACCCTTGCGCACTAAAGGATGATGTAGAAACTAACCATTTGCAAAGTTAGGCCATAAAATATTGTCTTTAACCCTAGCAACTAGGATAATCTTTTACTGTTAAATAATGAGAAACCTAAACCAAGTAACAACTAAAGGGTAGAGACATTCTAAGTAAATGCATATGTAAGCACCTATATGAGTATATAAATAAGAGGTCATAATAATATACATGTGTTACAACAAAACACCCCTAGGTTATCAGATGATTAAAAGTAACCTACCTAGTGTAGCTATGTAAATAATAGTCATCACTAGCGTGTCATCAATAAATAAATATCAACCGTAGATTTAATCGAATATTGATATTAAAGTGTAACCTGGTATGGCGTGCTCGGTCCTAGATAAATAAATAACAAAAGTAATAATGGTAACAAAATGTACGTAAGATATCTATGATGCCTAACCCAAAGGGCATCTTTAGTTAAATTCATGTTGGCATGTCTATTAAAATCCCTAGGTCATTTGTAATTAACATAATCTCACCATTCGGCATATTAAAAGGTAATGTTAGCACAACCTAAAATTATACATCTCGAATTGCTAAAAGTATAAACTATAAGATTAATTTGAATATAAACAAGCTCATTAGTTCAGACAGAGGATTAATTAATGGTTAATGATGTCATAAGTACTGAAATTGGATTACTAATTAGAAGGCCCTAATGTCAGGACTCATATGAGTGGATCCTAATTCAACTTAAAATTAGCGTAGCTATGAATGAAGATACATAAAATATGAAAAGGGGATTATTAGAGATTTAAATTCTAATTAATTACCCTATAAGAATAGATATTGAGCCCTTGCTATTTATCTTAATCTAATTAATAGTGAAAGCCTATATCAGAGATTGGTCTAAAAACTTAATAAAGATATCCAAATGTTATAATACCTTCGACTAAAAGGTTTATAGAATAAGTACAGATCTCATCCATCAGTCCAGTTTGCATTCACCATAACCTAAGCTGCAAGGAATATCTACCCAGCTAGGCTCATACATAGATGCATAGGTCTACCCTAACTCATGGAACTTCATTGATAAATACGAAAATAATAAAAGAGGTTATTAATAAAAAGATCGAACCTCGTCTTTCTCCAATCGGCTATGTTTGGCCACTTCTTTTCCAAAGTAAATAATCCCTGTAGATACTTCCTCACTTATGATCCCTTATTATCCTAAAATTTTCCCTCACGGTAAAGCTATTCAAATAACTCGTTCTCTCACTCAAACCCAGCTACTGCTGTGTTTGCAACACACTAAGCCGAATTATCCTCCTATTCTCAAACCATAATAAATGCATAATTTAAAGTAAATTGACCATTTAAAGTATTTGGATTTATTTGGATCTTTTGAGTTATTTGCCTTTATTTGTATTCAGTTATTTAGCACGTAATTAGATATCGGAGTCCTGAAGATCCAGCGGATCAAACAAGGTCAAGCTCAAAGAGAAGATAGAGACCGAAGCTCAAGAAAGCATTGTGTGAGCTCAAGATCGCGGTAAACCGCGTCAGGCGAGTCAATACTTTGATCATGTTGAACCTACAGTTTCTGCAAATTATTTTGTTTTAAATTATCAAATTGCATGCTGCTATTTATATGCAAATACATGTTTAACTTGATATTCTAGCTATATACCCAATGTTTACCTTGAATAATATTATACCTCCTTTGGAATAGTTGAATGTGTGAACCTTGTCACCCTAGCAAAATTATAATGGTAACTTTCGAAAATAAGTCCGTAATTATATGCCATGCTTAGTAATGTTTAGGTACTCATGGGCGCGAGAGCGCCCAAGCATCACTTTTAATCCTGAGAAAAATTTGTTGGGCGGTCATGGTGGGAATGACTGGTATCCTTTGATAGGGTTATTTTATGCTCTCAAAAATCCCAACTTGCTTAAATATCTGAGCGGATGGCTTGGGGGCTGGTATGTGGTGCGGTGGGAGCACAAATTAGGGAGTGTGGTAGAACCGCTCAGATAATACTAAGGACCGAATCTTGTCATGTCAACCCGTGTAAAACAGTACAACCACAAGTCTATAATGGGTACGACCTAGCTGAATAACTTGCAAGGGTTTAGTTCAGACATCACCGAGGGAAGTGGGTGCCAGGGTGTACTGGTTTACTCACAGTGAGGCACAGGGTGTACTGTACTCGCACGGCGCAAGAGGGGGCTTCTGACTGTGGTGGTGTAACCCTTCAGCGGTGAAACCTCAGCGTGGGTGGTGTCTAGCTAGATCGGAGTAAGGTAAATGTTTTGTGATAAATTATCTGGGTCTCATGCCTAAGGAAGCATGTTGGCAAAAAGGATAGTTCATCTCTTGTGGTGAAAGTGTACAAACTCTGCAGAGTCAAAACTATTCGAATAGCCGTGCCCACGGTCATGGGCGGACATGGGAACTTAACTGGATATAGTTCTGTTTTAAAAACATTGGAAACTGGGAATGGGAAACTTGAAGGGCGAAGGACTGCCCTGGTTTGGAATTGTCCTGGGTGTCGTCCCAGTGGTAAGTTAAGCGGCTATAACGCTGAAGAAATTGCTATATGGTGCAGATGCCATGTAACGGTGGATGGAATCTGAATCGATATTAATAATGCATTTCCTTGTACATTATGATTTGTTCCAAAATTGCTAAGTCATAGGACTTTTTAATTAATTGTATTCAAAAGCACTCTACGCAAAATAAAATAGCCCGAGCCTCTCCTTTGTTAAGCCATGCATACTATTTATTTGCATTCTGTGTATTGGCTCGCGGAGCACGGGGTCGGAGTGCTCATGCTCGCTTTTGCGACAAAAATTCAGAATCAGGAAATCAAATCACCTCGCCTCAGCAACAAGATTGGACAAGCTGGCCGAGAAGATGAAGACGTCAAGGGCTAGGTCGCGAACCTCCAGTTGGCTGCCTGTGGGCATGTCCTGAAGGTCCCACCTGTGTGCTTCGTTCTTCCGCTGCTGCAATTTATTGATTTCGGCCTAATCGGCCCATGAGTAAGTCTACTATTATATTTACGTTTCCGCATAATATGAACTTTGATATTCAGAACTGTAATCTGTGAGCACTATCTACTGATCCAGGGAATAGTGCGGTGGAATCACAGAGGATTCGGATTGAAAAATCCGGGTCTGACAGAACGCGACACTCTAGTGGCCTCCCGCCGCGTGCCAACCCCCGCACGAGATATTCGGTGCACGCGAGGTCAGGCGTCGACACAACTTCAGCCACCATTAAAAGCGCATTAACGGGCCACAGGATCGCAACAGCTTCGACGCTGCACCATTCCCCGCCCGCCTCGTGTCCCCATTCCCTAGGGAAGAGGCGAGCAGCTGCGGTCGCGCAACCGTTCACATCCCGCCGCGCACTAGTTACAAGCCGCCGCGTGTCCTACACGCGCTGAGATGAGTCGCACGGTACGACAACCTAGCTCTGGCAAACCAGGGGCCGGCGCGATTCCAGGAACCTTTACTGCGCATTACCGCATCGGGAGATCGCAATCACCGCACGCGTGGCGGTGTCCGCGATGCGAAGTTGCAACTCAGAACCACCGCTGAGCCTCTGTCGCGGCAGGCTCCAGTCCCGGCCTCGGCTTCAAGGAGTGCGCGTCTACTTCGGCTAGGCGCCAGCTCCGCTGCCACCCGTTCGAAGGGTAGGGGACGGAGCGCGCGCGCGTCTGCTTCGGCTAGGCGCCAGCTCCGCTGCCACCCGTTCGAAGGGTAGGGGACAGAGCGCGCGCGCGTCTGCTTCGGCTATGCGCCAGCTCCGCTGCCACCCATTCGAAGGGTAGGGGACGGAGCGCGCGCGCGTCTACTTGGGCTAGGCGTCAGCTCCGCTGCCACCCGTTCGAAGAATAGGGGACAGAGCGCGCGCGCGTCTGCTTCGGCTAGGCGCCAGCTCCGCTGCCACCCGTTCGAAGGGTAGGGGACGGAGCGCGCGCGCGTCTGCTTCGGCTAGGCGCCAGCTCCGCTGCCACCCGTTCGAAGGGTAGGGGACGGAGCGCGCACGCGTCTGCTTCGGCAAGGCGCCAGCTCCGCTGCCACCCGTTCGAAGGGTAGGGGACGGAGCGTGCGCGCGTCTCCTTCGGCTACGCGCCAGCTCCGCTGCCACCCGTTCGAAGGGTAGGGGACGGAGCGCGCGCGCGCGTCTCCTTTGGCTAGGCGTCAGCTCCGCTGCCACCCGTTCGATCGGGCGCCAGCTCGGGACGGAGCGCTTGCGCATCTACCTCAACCACCAATCCAGGCGTCGGGTTCGGCTACGGCCTCTGCCCCCGGTCAAGTTCGGGAAAGTTCACAGGCCGCAGGGACGGAGGGGGCCAAAGGACTCGGCAACATGGCTTCGGCCCTGTGAAGCACTTTACCATGAGAGGCTCCTGTTGTAGGGGTGGCCCCCACCTAATCCCAGCAGGCCTGGTAGAAGGTTATAAGGCCCAGAATAGGCCATGTGTAATGACATAAGTGCCCCTGAAGGGGATACTCAAATGTAAGGGTATAATTGTAAAAGCACTCCCCATGTGTATATATATGTATGGAACACATGCCATGGGGGGACCAAGCCATTACTCGTTACTCTCTCCCAACTCTCCACTACCGTCTCTCTCTGTTTGGTCTGTAGCCACAATAGGTGTCAACTGTGATAGGCATGACGGTGAACCTCAATGGTGGCATCTCCAATGCAACAGGTGATTAGAATTTTAGAGAATGTGCCATATTCTCGAGATCCTACTCGAGAGGGCTTTTGCTTTTCAAGACGAGATTTATAGATAAATTATAGTAGACACTATACCGAGTTCAGCTGTATCGGCTAAAATCACATATAACTTTTCTCCCCTTCGTACTATCTCTCGCGAACAGCCATAATTCAAAAACCAAAACCACAACCTAAAAAACCCACCTAAGAATTCAACCCTCCAATGCGAACACATCTTCTTAAAGATGCTTATATTCTCCCACAAACTAACAAGCACCCATCAATTATCAAATGTTTTTTTACTAAGCTTCGATGCTTAAGACTGGGTTCTTTTTGGCTTTGGATTTGGCTTTTCACTTACTACTACAGTAAATAGCTTTAAACTATACATTTTTTCAAGGCAGTGTCTACAAGTCAATTAAAGTATACATTGTACAGAGTTTAGATGTACCAGCCAAAATCACATATGATTTTTTTTCTCTTCGTACTATCTCTCGCGAACAGACAGAATTCAAAAGCCAAAAGTCAAAGCCACAACTCAAAAAAAACCCACCTTAAGTGTTGGCAAAGAAATTGTGCATTGGAGATGAGAGAGGTGGAGATGGTGAATTGTGATGGGTACAATTAGGGCAAATAAAAATACACACAAATCTCCACCATTTAAATTAGATCAAGAAATTGATTATGTCATTAGTGGTGAAACTAGAATGAAAATAGTCCACCACTTAAATTAGATCAAGAAATTGATTATGGGTTCAGCGGCGAAGACAGAATAAAAATAGAGATAGTGCTCATACGCCAAAGCCAACATAAGACAATCACACCAAAGATACATATAACGGTCTTTTTCCATCTAAATTCATAGATATACAGAACAAAATAAAGTGAAAATACAATATTTAACAAATGTAGTACCTCACTAACGAAATTATGCTCTAAATACTCATAAATATATGAGTGTTGACCTGTAGATCCTAGGATGTTTGGAGAGGGGAGCCAGAGGGTGAGCCGCTACAAGCACGCACGCACGCACGGTGGCTCCGCCCGTGTATGGGATGGGGTGTTTACCGAGATGTCCCCTAGAGAAGATACAAACAAAACCACACATGCTAAAATTCTGCAAGACTCAACAGTCAAAACAAGAAGACAAACCCAAGCATTGCGTCTTTCCTTCCGAAGAAAAAGAATCTCTCTTTCAATTCCCGAAGCTAATTTTTTTGGCACTATAGTCGTTTTTTAATTTAGCTCTCGAACATTTGTTTTTACAAATCTAGTTTCTCTATGTACCTACCAAACATGACATGTACATATCGTTAGGGTAGCTTAACAGACACATGTCGAGCTCCCCTAACGCGGCAAAGAGCCAAAGACCTATCGAGCCACCCCAGTGCGGCAGCAACAAATGCATGTGGTTGTTGCTAATTAAGTTGTCCATGATTAGTGCTAATGCATGTGGCAGGCATCTGGTCAGCTTGCTGCCACTTGGGTCTCGGTAGGTTGCCTGTGTGTCTGCTGAGCTCTCTTAGTTTGATAGGTCCACAGAGAGAGCTAGATTTATAAAAATAGATGTTCGAAAACCAAATTTAAACAAGTAGATATAGTTGTGTAAACAGTTTCAAATCCCTACCTCCCCCTCCGTGCCCCAAGGTGGGCCCCACATCCATGTCACAATCCAAACGTCCTAGTTGAAGACTACCTCACGCTCGCACCCACGCATCCAAACAATCCAAGCAGCGAGGGGATGGCTGTAGTAGCTGCCAAGCGGCTAGGTAGGCCGCCGCCAACTTGGCCCCCGGGCCAGGCTGCGTCATGTTCGTCCACGTCATCCCGCTCGTCTCCTTCATTCCCTCCCCCTGTAAGCTTGCTGCTTCTCTCCATCTTCTCCTCCGCCACTGGCTTCGCTTCGATTCAATTCACCGGGTGGTGTGGTGTGAATCAACAACGAGCTAATGGGGTTTCCTTTTTTTGTTGTGGTGTGGCCCTGTGGCGAAGCGGAGGAGTGGGTACCGGTGGAGAAGATGGAGGCAGAGGTGGTCGAGATGTATGCATAGGACTGAAAGGCGCACGCCCAAGAGGTCTTCCCCCTTCCATCGCCTTTGTGGCCGCAGAAGCGTCCGTATTCTTTGAAATGCTATCTTCTCTATGTAATCCTCATGTTATCTACGTGCTATACGTTATATGTTTTAAAAACTAATAAAAAATATATCTTATAAATTATTTTCCTCCATTTAGTGATTAAATAATATAGTATTAAATAATGCATACTTTCGAATTTCTATTGGAAGCGGGCATTAAATGTTGACCGAATGCAACAACTTTGACGTCAAGTCGACGGTCCTCTCCTCCATTTGCACGAGTCAATGGGATGGTGTGACGTTTGTTTATGGAGTCTCGCTTCCATTGGTTGATGATAACGAACAGAGAGGGAACGTTTTTTTGGAAAGGTGACGAGGGAACGATGTAGGCTGGGTTCGGTTGGATTTTCATGTGGTTTATGTTTATACGGTCATTAGTAATTAGTTTTTAAATAATTTATTTTTTAAGATGGAATTACTAATAAAATTATAGTAAAAAGTATACTGAGTTTAGTTATATCAGTCAAAATCGCATACAATTACTTCCCTCTGCGTACTACCTCTTGCGAGCAGTCAAAATTCAAAAATTTAAGCTCTAAACCATAGCCCCCAAAAGAACCCACCCATACTAGAACTCAATGTATGTCAAGGTCACCCTTTAGGCCATACTCGTTTTGGCTTCAGTTTCTGATTTCTGGTTTCTAGTTCACTATTCCTTAATTTCGTCTTTTTCTATTTTTTTTTAGTTTTTTTGACTTTTTTTTGTGTTCCTTTGAATTGTCCGTAACGAGATAACCTATTTTTTTCATATTTTTTAAATTTAATTACGCCAAAAATCTACCAGATGTTGCAGTACAAAATAAGTCAGCTATAGTAAAAAAAGCGAAAAGCCACGAAAAAACCCAACTGAGCAAAACCTTAATATAGTTAGTGGTCAAGCCTCCAAACTGGCCATGATCTATTCTTTTAGGGGTACAGGTCAAACACAACCCACATATACCTACTTATATAACATGTATATATACATATGTGTGTCTTCTACACATGCTAAGATTTAATTGAAGGCTCAATAGTCTCTGGAGCGCGGGCACGCACTATCTCACATAACGTGCATACATGTGTACCCTCTCTAGAGGGTACTGTTCATTCAACAGTACCCTGAGGAGAGAGCGCGTTGAGCAAGGCTCGAACACAGTCGAGTAGTGGAACGTCTGTGCACTCCAGCCAACAAAGCACGGCTCAATTCTCTTGGCCATGATCTATTTGGCTAGCTACCCGATAAGACTGGGTTCGACAGGGTTTCCTACTTTTGCTTTTCACTTTGTGCCGATGGAGAGGATGGAGGCAGAGGTGGTCAAGATGCACTGGCGGAGCTACAGGGTGGTCCCTGTGGGCCGCGGACCACCCTGCGTTCGGATAATGAGGCCTTCATGTATTTGATCATAATGCAAAAACTTGTTGAATCACAGCTACATTTTACCTCCCGCTAAATCATTTAATTTGCTCTATATGTGTCAAGCTAATGACACGCAACTTGGGAATCTAGATATACAGTAAAATCGTTGGTTAGCTTGGCATCTAGATGTAAATAAAATCGATGACTAGCTTGGCATGTTCATATTGAACAACAGTTGATGTTTTTTAGCTAAAATAAATAGTAATGACTAAAAAAAGCTTTTAGTGGGAGGATACGAGTGGTGGGGAAAATAAAAAAGAGATGCGTGTGCGAGACAGGAGCGAGAAGAGTGAGGTAGTGATATGTCTGTGTCCCATAACTTATTTTCAGGATGAGAGAAATAGAGAAATTATTTTAGAAAGTTAAATATTTATATTACCTTCTTTCTTCTGTGAACAGAAGTAGGTGTAAACGGTTTCGTAAATTTGCCGAGGTAGGTATTTGTTGTCTTAGCTTGCGTTTGCTCCAAATGCGGCTTTCAGGAAGTTACCCATACAAACAAACTCTTCTGATCTACTCCTTTATAAAATGTATTTTTTAAATAGCTTTGTCCATAAATATAGAATGTATTTAATGTTCTAATATAAAATTAATGTGATGTTCTCTTTATATCCTGACAAGAAGAAAAAGTAGTGACATATTGTTCTTCAACTACTATGGGTATGTAATATTTCAATTCTATGTTAAGAAAGCTATATTCGTCTATTTTATGAAGTTCGTATGTCCTTTTTCCCTTAATTGCATTTCGTAATTCATATACTTGTGTACCGATATGTTAAATTTATAGCGGTTAAATAAATTTTAGACAATGAACTAGCATAGTTACAAATCCTGGTTACACCACTGTCTAAGATGTACGCACAGGACTGGAAGGTGCGCACCCAGAAGGTCTTCCTCCCCTTCCGCCGCCTCTGTGGCCGCAGAAGCATCAATAGTAATCTCTGTATTATCCACGTGCTATATGTTATATGTTTTAAAAAGTGATAAGGGATATATCTTCCTCCATTTGGTAGTTAGGTAATATAGTATTAAATAATATATACTTTAGAATTTCTATAGGAAACGGACATTACTTCTTGACCAGATGCAGCAACTTTGACGTCAAGTCGCCGGTCCTCGCCTGCATTTGCACGAGTCTATCAATGCGCTGGTGTGACGTTTGTTTCGAAAGTCTCGCTTCATTGGTTGATGAGAATGAAAAGAGGGAACGATTTTTTTGCAAGGTAAACGAGGGAACGTTGTACTTGAACTCAACGTACGCCTTTAAGGCCTACTACATTTAAGGCCTTTATTAGGGGTTTGTTTGTTTGAACTTTAGTTTCTAATTTCTAATTTATTTTTTTAATTTTTTTTTTCTAATTTCTAGCTTTTTAGAATTTTTTTGTATTTGCTTTCTTTTACTTAGTGTTTTTTGTATTGTTTGTAATGGAATAATTGTTTTTTTATTTTTAATTTTTAAATTTAATTATGCCAAACAAAACTATCAGCTGCTACAGTATAAAATAAATCAGCTACAGTGAAAAATCAAAGCCACAAAAAACCCAATTAAGCATAGCCTTAATGAAGCTAGTGGTCAAGCTTCCAAACTGGCCATGATCTATTCTTTTTAGGAGTACAGGTCAAACACAGCCCACGCATACCTACTTATATAACATGTATATACTAGTATGTGTGTTTTATACATACTAAGATCTAATCGAAGGCTCAATAACCTCTAGAGCACGGACATGACTTGTTTCACTGAATGTGTATACTTGTGTACCCTGTCTAGAGGATACTGTTCACTAAATAGTGCCCCGATGTGAGCGCGCATCGAGCAAGGCTTAAACATGGCCAGGCAGCGGAACGGTCACGCACTCTAGCCAACTGAGCACAACTCAATTCTCCTGGCCATGATCTATTTAGCTAGCTTTCCGATAAGGCTGGGTTCAACATGGCTTGCTTGTAGCACTCAAAAATAATAATAAATAAATAAATAAATAAAAACAAATAATTACAAATCTAAACCCTAATCCATCTCCTTAAATAGTGGATCTTTTCTGCCCTTTTTCCTGTTGCGCTGTTTCACTTTCCTTCCAGGTGAACTCTCTCTCTCTCCTCTCTACGAGCAAGTTTAATAGTATAGATAGCTGCTACCTCCAATACATTTCCATGTCATCAAAAGGTAAGATGCAGCCAACTCATACAATAAGCTGGCTATAAGTTGTCTCTACAAGAGCTCTCAATCATTTAATACATACATGGGTATTGGTCATTTAATACATGCATGTGTATAGCAGTTAGTTCTATTGGTACATGCATGGATAACGCCTCTTTTCCTGTGCTATAGCCTGACTCTTGCATGGGAGCCGGCTTGGCTCTCTCTCTCCTTTTCTCTCCCCTCCACATAGGACTATGCTGACATGGATTCCCTTATAGCTAGCACAGTCAGCCTTATTAAACTTGCTCTACTCCTCCCTCTCAATCTCTCTCTCTCCTTCCTGCGTGAGAGTGCATGGGGATGCATGGCATCAGCAGGGGCGGCTCCAGCGCTGACGGCGCCAGCGGCGGCCGGCCGGCCGGCAGGCGGCGGCACCCGCCGGCAGTGGTCTCAGCGTGCGCCTTGCGCACGGGCGTCCGCCTTGGAGGCTGCAGCAGCAATGCGGGGAGGCAGCGTGCCGGCGGCGGCAGCGGCACCGGCGAGGGCGGCGGCGGCGCCCACCCGCCTGCATGCTGCATGTGCCGTTCGCTCGTGCGCAGCCGTGCGCGTTTGAAGCGGCGGCGGCAGGGAAGGGCACGGCCAGCCGGCGAGGAGTCATGGCAGCGGCGGAGATTGGCTTGGTGGCGGCGGCCGGCTCGGTGGCACGCACGCCGGCCGTGCATTCTCATGCGCATGCCAGGGCAGCGGCGGCGGCGCGAGGTGGGCGCGACGGCGGCGGTGTTGGCCAAGCCGGTGTTGGCCAGTCCGGTGGCGGCGGTGCGGTGGCCGTATGTGCGCGCGTTCGGGTGTGGCTGTTTCGGCAGTAGCGCAGAGCGGCCGGCAGCGGCGCGGCGGTGACCGGTGGCGACGGTCGGCGGCCAGCAACCGGGTTCAGAGGCGCGGTTGTTCGCGCGGCCGAACTACTGTTTTCCATTCAATTGATTATTCCTTGTCGTTTCTAATCAAAATGGTCATATCTGATCGGTTATCCTCAGTGTCGCCTTATAGGTTCTCACGCAGTTGTCAAGGCAGTAGCTGGGCAATCGCGCATCTCAGACCCTGCGTATAGCGTGTCCGTCGAGCGTGCTCAAGGCAAGTACCTCACGGCCGTAACCTGTTTCTTTCGCACTCTATATCTCATATTTACCTGTTGCCTTAGCGCGATTACTCATCGTTATGTTTATGGTTGCCAAGTCGTTGTAGTTTAGTAGATGTTCATATGGTGAGGTAGACAGTAATAAATGCTTGTAATTAGTATGCTGTAACCGTAGAATTCGTATGTGGTTAGGATTGTAAACAAATGTTAAATGGTAATTAGGGTTGTGCCGAATCATGCTCCAATTTAAGGTTAACCACTAGTAATCTTTAATATTGGACGGTCGTTGTTATGTCTTGCATCTTGATCCTTAATTGCTGATTATTATTCGTGAATGGTAGTTGATCTAATTGCTATACATTAAACTGCCTAATAATGACTTATCACCTAATAAAATTGAATGATTGACAACCCTGGTGTGTGACTCTGGTTAGTACCTTCTCCATCGGTAGATCTTGTTTCCATCATCTAGAATCATCAATCCTGTCTCTTCGGTCTCATTAAATTAAATCTTTACTCTTATAATCTTGCCCTAATTCAATCACAACTCCCTAATTATACCGTGGATAATTCGCTAAATAACAAATTAAGGGTTATTACGCCGGGGCTACCCACATATAAGGGTCATTTCCACCCAACCTGGTAACGTACGGGGGGTCGTACATTCTCGTTACACAGGATATTACACCCCGTCTGCGGTTATACAGTCGAGGACAAGGTTGTGCCTGGCTATTCGCGTATAACCGGGTATGTGGGATAAGGTCGCCGGCACCCGTGCAATAACTTACTATAACTTGTCACATAACAAATATCTTGATACACAGTTCTCCTATTATCCATTTTTCATTGACGACAGTATTTCCGGTATCCCTTGTCCATTACTTGCCTTATGTACATTGCTTACTTGTCATGCTTACTCTTTATTTATATGGTTGCATTACCTGTCTTACTTTTGAGTTGCGACTGTTGTTGGGTATTTGCTGAGATTTCCAAATCTCACGCTTGCTCTTTCCCTCTCAGGTAAAAGGCCAGTGGATTGATAGCAGCATACATGGGTGGGAGCACTCGAATTTCAGCACTGTGGCTTGCCACAAGTTTGGCCATTTACTTTATTTGTCTTTTGATTAGAAGTGGACCGGTCCCATATTTCAAACATTATTACAGTTTCCGTAGATTATTTAATAAAGTACTTGAAAAGTTTTAAATTGTGTATGAATTTCTATTATTGTCTTTTATTATTACTTTTATTTCTTGGCGATGACGTTCCGTAGTAGTATTCCACCTTGGCTATATGTGGGGTGCTACATTCCTGCTTTTGCTTTTCATTATTGCTATTGTAACTAACTTTTAAACGGTGTATTTTTTATGTTAGGGTCTACAAAATTGATTGTAGTAAACACTGTACTAAGTTCAGCTATATCAACCAAAATCATATGCAACTGTCTTACACTTCATATTGTCTTTCGCAAATAGTCAGAATTCAAAACATAAGTTACGACTTAAAAAAACCCATCCTAAGAAAGTCGTGATGGTAAAAACCACATTCGTGTACATAGTACTACGTGACTTGGAATTACTGGAGGCAAAATGTCATCTTACTTTCGCTGACACGGCTGCAGACCACCGGCCAGCTAGACATCCAATTGTGCGGGGAGAGAGAGAGAGAGAGAGAGGTGCTCACATTGGTCGATGGTTACAATATTGTCCTTGTCTATTATACGTCAGAAATTCATCTGCATGTGAAACCACGTGCCCTGTTGATTTCTCCAAGTGTATGTGCCCTACTCTACTAAGGGTATCTGTAGTGTATGAAAACAGGGGGTCTTAAGCCACCTTAAGGTCAACCTTATACATTACAGGGGTGACCTTAAGCAGGCCATAAGCAAAAAAGGCTTAAGGCTGGTCCTTAAGCTAAAGACCTGGCCACAAGCATTAAAATATATTTTTTCTTTATCTGCCAAGTGGGACCGTCTTAAGGCCCTTTGGGTTATATACACTATAGAGTCGACCTTAAGGTTTAGATGGGACCCATCTTAAGACCCCTTGGGTTATATACACTACAGATGCCCTAAGGACAAGTATTAGCGAGTTTTGTTTGGAACTTACTATCATTGATCTTCAATTTGGGTTCCTATGCTGCGTTGGCAAGAGTTGCGCACGGGTAGTGAAAGGTGAAAGACTGCTAGTTCTGCCGCCACATATACCCCGCCAGGGTGTGTTGTAGCCTATTGCAGAAGCTACATATCATTGCCACTCGGCCCACTCCTACGGTCAGTGATCGCAACCCTTGTTACGCGCCGTGCCAGCCGTCTAGTATTCACTGGGTTTTTAGTTGTAGCTTCTATTTTTTGGTTTATAACTTTTGAATTTTAGCCATTCACAAGAAAGAGTATGAAGAGAGAGATAAGTTGTATACGATTTTGTCCAGTATAGCTGAAGTCGGTATACTATCTACTACAATCCATTTGTATACCCCATCTTAAAAAGGTGTATCATTTAAAAGCTTGTTATTATAGCAAAGGATAAAAGCCGAAAAACATTAGTCCTTTCACCATTATAAGGTCACATGCTCGATTTGGGCCTGTTTAATCTGGCTTTTTAACGGCTTCTGATTTTTGCTATTAGTTTTTGACTAAAATTACACTGTAATAACTGTTAGTTTTTTCTGGTTCATTCAATTAAAGGAAATAAAAAAATAAGAAAAATAATAAACAAATAGCTATATCTCTATGGACAATGTAAAGGAAAAAAGAAAAGAAAAGCAAAAAAAAATATGTAAAAAGCTGAAATTAAGAAGGCATCACGTTTATTCCGATTTATATCTTCTAGAAGCATGTATAAATTCATACGTATGTATAGAAAGAAAACAAAGTGTGAAAATACAATATATAACAAATGTAGTACCTCGCTAATGAAAGTACGCCTTAAAATATATCTATAAACATGTGAGTATTGACTATGTAGGTCCGGGGAGGGGAGGCCGTGCTTGAGCACCTACACGTATGCACGGTGGCTCCGCTCGTGTATGGGATGGGGTGTTTACCGAGATGTCCTCTAGAGAAGATATGAACAGAATCACATGTGCTAAAATTGTGCAAGACCCAACCACAGTCAAAACAGGAAGACAAACCGAACGAACAGAACAACCCGAGCATTGCTCATCTTTCCTTCTGAAGAAAAGTGTTGGGATACCTAGGTTTGTATCTACAAGTCTGGCTCATGGTGGACATCTCACCCTTTAGTCTATACTAGTAAGGTGTTCGTGCGTTACAACGAAATACCAAATAAGAGTGATACATATTATCAAACGTGACCTTAAACTAAACATTGAATATTAATTTGATCTTTTGAAAACATGTATCAATCAAAGCACACATGTACAAACTCATAAATAAATCAAATCGGAAATAGATCTATGTATGATTTCAATGATTAGAAATATGATATGAATGATCAGAAATTGCTTTCTATTGCTCTCTGAGCTATTAAGGAAGGTAATCTTAGTGACCTATTGCCACATGCTCATTTACTTACCATAATTTACTACTCAGGGTGTGCCTATTATTAGGTTTGATGCAATGACAAGAGCTAATTCTGCACATAAAGATTTTGTGCGTCTTCTTTGATACCTCTAACAACCTTAATTGCACCCAGCTTTCTCTAAGACTGCTAATGTGTTAACACTGTCCTATTCTCTTTAATGAAAGTTGTCATGATTTTGTTTGTGCGACATAATGACCGAGCTCACTTAGGGACATTAAGCTCATGTCAAAATAAGACAAGTTAACATGGAGTATATATTTCGCTGTTTCTTTAATCACCCTTGTTTAAGAAATTTCATGCGGAAACTGGATCAGTGTGATGTTGTTAATTTTGATTGTTCTCCTTAAGCTAACTAGCTCAGGGGTCTTTGGATACAATTCAGTTGGCTAACAGCTTGTATCTCAATCCTCCATAGAATGTAATGACATAAGAAGGCTACACATTAATCCCTCTTAGAATGTTGAAAGCAAACCATTTATATATGCCTTGCAAACTGTACGACATAGTAAAATTGCTTTACAAAATTTGTGATAATGTCAACATGATGCGTTTGAAATGAAACTATAGTAGTATACTCCTTTTGCAATGTCAACTAAGAAAATCTTCCAACCATTGAGTCATCAGAATTTTTAGTGTGGAGTAAGGGTAACACCAGAAATATTGAAACCGGCCTCAATTTCTTACAAGAAGCAACTAACTTAAAGTTGAAAGCTCACCAATCTAAATGACTGAAATGTCAGAAATTGCAAAGGCAGGACATAGGAGTTTTCTATGCTTTCCAAAAGAAAGTTGCATATATCTATTTTCAGTTCGCTTGGCTGCTAACATTTTGGCGGAGATAACCACTCAAGTCATTATTGTATCACCAATTTACCATATAACACTGCCAATTATTGATTTGAATTTACACAGTATTCTCAAATAATATTATCCATCATTTGTGAAATATAATCGAAAATTAGTATCAAGTTTGAAGAAGAAAACAAGAATATGGAATGAAACCTTCTTAACGACAGCTTCAGCCTTCTCTGCGTTGGCGCACATAGGCGAGGGCGGTGGCCGTCGGCGGGGGTACGGATTGGGACCGTGGCATCGGGAGAGTGAGGACGACGGCCGGTGGATGTGCAGTGCGCAGGCAAGGGCGGCGATCGTGTGTGGGGGCGTGGATGGGACTGCGATGTCGAGAGTGTTAGGATGGTGGCCAGCGGACACGCGGTGCATAGGCGAGGGTAGCAGAAGCTGGCGGGGGTGCGGATCGGGGCCTGCGGCTCACGTTGCTTTGATTTGGGGATTTCCATTGCCCCTTTGGGTTGGAGGAGGAGGCGAGTGGGAGGATGGTGGTGGAGGAGCAGGCGAGCAGGAGAAGGAGGCAAGCGGGAAGAGGAGTGACTTGGAGGTTGGGGAGGAGGTGGGTTGTGTCATGTGTGGAGAGAGGCAGTGAAGAAGGGAGACGTGGGTTGCGAGAGTGGAGGTTACGCGTAGAGAAGTCAGGCATGGATGTGGAGAGGGAGGCGCGCTACGTGCGTGTATGGAGGCCAGGGAGAGGAGGTAAATAGACAAATTCACATGTTATATTAGTAGAGAAATAGGGGTTCCAATCATTGTCTCTCGTACCTTTTGGAGGAAAAGAGGAATCGCTCGAACTGGACTCGCCCGCGACAGTTCCTCAACACGTTATCAGTACAAACCGCTCTAGTGGATCCAAGGTAATCATCGAAGCACTTGTAGATTGAATTGTCTGTCTAGATCATTTAAATTACAAAAATTTTCATTTTATAGATTATTCTAATACGGTGCAAATTCGCTCTAATCTACCGCGAGCTGATTTGAAGTCGTCGGCCAAGCCGATCGATAGATTTGAACAAAAGAGTAAATGCTGATTGCACTATAGATTAAAAAAAAGGAAAAAAATGCCAGCATTGTCAGCATACGGTTGCGCGCCCAAACCACACGTGCCAGCCCGTAGCCGCGCCACTTGAACAGTTGGCCGCCTGCACGGACTGCCCGAGGCACTGGCCGCCTGTATGGGCCGCCCGAGTCGTCAGTCGCCCACACGCGTGTCGCCCGCCGCTCAGTTCCAATCGAGTTTGCCTGGTCACCACGCACCCCCGCACGGGCCGCTGTCGCCTCGGCCGTCGGCTCCAGGCCGCCCTGCGCCCCCGCATAGGCCATCGTCGCCACGATCGCTGGCTCCCGGCCACCGTGCATCCTCGCACGGGCCGTTGCCGCTGGGCCCCTTAGTGAAACTAACACCGTCGCCTCCCATATGAGCGTCGTCGTTGCCACCTGGCCCTTGGGTGAAGCCGACGCCACCGCCTCCCACACAAGCGCCGCCGTCGTTGCCTAGCCTTCGTGCGAAACAGCCGCCGTCACCACCTGGGGTAAGGAAACCCTACCCCATCGCCTCCTTTTTAGCCAGATCGGGCCATAAGAAAAAGGGCCGATTTTGTAAATAGGCCCCTTAGTCTCTAGAAATTACAGGAAGGTCCTTCAAACTTCATGGATAGGCCCCAGTTTTCCGAGAAAATTGTGCAAAAACTTCTCAGGACTAAAAATTAATAGATAAGCACTTGGAAATTGCTAAATTAGCTGAAAATTCATATTCCAGCATAAAAGGGCCTTGGGAATTCAAATTTTGAATTGTTTTTAGCTTTTGAAGCATGCTTAGCATTGTTGTTATTATTTTCTAAGTTTTCTGTATTTATTCACTATTTTGATTAATAGTAATTATTTAAATTGCCTTTAATCACTGAAATTAACAGTAAAACTATAGAAAAATGCATAAAAATTTGAAACATTACGAGAGCTGTTTTGTACCATTATCCAATATATTTCATGCATGTTTGCCTACAGTAAATTTATGTATTTCTTTTATGCACATGTAGATAACAGGCATCATGAACCGAGAGTTTGAGGAGCTGGCCTAGCATGACCGAAATTACTTGACTTGGGCTTCTGATGTCGAGATTGTATTTAGAGCCAAGAAGCTTCGCGCTGCCATTGGGATTGGTGCATCAGAAGATGTCAACCCACTTTTTGATGAAAATGATCAAGCACTTCACTTCCTTACACACCACCTCTGTCTTACTCTCAAGAATGAGTACATGGCAGAGAAGAGCGCGCTAGCTTGATGGACTGCACTAAAGAAGTGGTTCGAGAAGCTTAAGTACACAGTTGTTCCTTAGGCAGAGCAGGAATGGATCTGACTGAGATTTGCTAACTTCAAGATGGTTGGAGAGTATAACTCTGCTCTGCACAGAATTTGTACCAATCTTCAACTCTGTGGCAGGCAGGTCACAAATGAGCAGAAGATTGGGAAGATCCTCTCCTCCTTCCACCCTAATGCAGTGCAGTTTGCACACAACTATTGTCAAGACGGCTACAAGGAGTATGCTGAATTGATTGATGTTATGCAGGTTACAAAGGCTCAGGATGATGTTCTCCATAAAAACTTTGTCACACAACCACTTGAGAGCTCCATTGGCCATGAGGCCAACGCTGAGAGTTACAAGGTGTGGAATCCTGTAATGAAGAAAAGGGGAAGGAAAGGCAAAACTGTATCCTAGAAAGACAAGTTAAATGCTCCACAAGAAAATAAGGCAAGCAAACCAAAGGAGGACGATAAGCCCTATGGTCAATAAGACCAAATCTGCTACAAGTGTGGCAAGTGGGGGCACTGGTCGCGGATATGTAAAGAGCCGCAACACGTTGTCGATACCTTCCAGACCAAAAAGAAGAAGGGTGGCAAAGAGCAACATGAGACCCACTTTGCCTTTATTGAGGGGGAGAATTCTGAGCAGCTGCCTACACTAATAGAGGTTGACTCCACTCTTTGCAGCCGCACCCCTCTTAACATTGTAGCTGTTGCCATCATGATTTTCTAGGAAGAGCATTTTACCCCCCAAGAAGATAGCAGCCGATTAGTGCACTAAATGCATTCTGTGCATTAGACTGAATCCGCTAATGCAGTCTTAGCGGATCTGGTCTAATGCACAGAATGCATTTAGACTTATTGTCATTTATTTCATGTGTGGAAGGAATAAGTTGGATTTTGCTCAAATAATTTATTTTCTCATGATGGTTGGATGATAGTCATTCATTCATTCACTCAGTTAATAATGGCATGATATGTTCTGATATTTAAAGTATTTTATTTATGTGTTGATTGTCTCCTACTACATATTAATAAAATACTTTTTATTAGAACGTGTGTGGTGCCTACGGAGACAGTGTGCTTAACTGATAGTAGCACAACAAATACCATCTTGAGAGAGACAAAATTCTTTCAGTTGACTAGCAAGAATGCTGATAGCCTTACGACCATCACTAGTAGCTATGCTTATATAATAGGCTCAAAAAGAGCCACAATTATGCTTGTATAGCAGGCTCAAGAAGAGCCACAATTATACTCCTAATGGGCACAACTTTGGTCATTTTAAGAAGCCTTGTTGTACCCATAATCAACTAGAACTCTCCTAAGTTTCAAGGATATTCACGCTAACAGTTTTCACATTGAAACTGAAGAAGAGTATGAAAAGGAATACCTACTAATTGTAAAACATGAAACAAGTAGAAGAAGGTTATTAAAAAGACTTTTTTGTTTGAGACTGAGCTATACTACACTAATATTAAGGCACACATAGCCTATACTGCCCTGAAAACCATATTTAGAAGTTCTAAACTATTCTGTCTCTGGCATGATTGATTAGGCCACCTAGGTCTTAGGATGATGAGGAATATAATTAATAATTCATAGGGACATAATATCGATGTAAAGAATTTTCTAAATCTAGAAGATTTCATGTGCCCCGCATGTGCCACTAGGAAATTAATTACTAGACCTTCTGCTCTGAAAGTGAAGGATGAAATCACTGCATTCCTGGAATGCATCCAAGGAGACATTTGTGGTCCTATACGGCCACTGTCAGGGCCATTTAAATATTTTATGGTACTCATCGATGCTTCCTCAAAATTATCGCACGTATGTTTATTATCTATGAGAAATCATACTTTTGTAAAGCTGATCTCACAAATAATTCAAATTAGAAATAATTTCCCTAATCATCATATAAAGTCCATCAGAATGGACAACGTCAGAGAGTTTACTTCAATGGCATTTGATGATTAGTGCATGGCAATGGGAATTAAAATTGAGCATTCTGTACCGCATGTCTACACCCAAAATGGACTACCAGAAGCATTAATTAAGAGAATTAAATTTATTTTCCGACCGCTTTTGTAGAATTGTAATTTACCAACTATATGTTGGGGATATGCAGTCCTACATGCAGCAACTCTTATTAACTTTAGACCATCGACATATAACATCCATTCACCTATGCAATTAGCGCAAGGGTCAGCACCGAAACTTTCTTATCTTCGTAGGTTTGGTTGCAAAGTTTATATACCTATATCCTCACCACAGTGTACTGCAATGAGCCCTCTCTGAAAGTCTGGGATATATGTTGGTTATGAGACAACATCCATAATCAGGTATTTGGACCCATGACAGGAGATTTGCACACCGCCTGTTTCGCTGATAGTATATTTAATGAGAATAGTTTTCCGACATTAGAGGGGAGGAAATCAACCCCTTGATGAAAATATTGGAAATTACGTGAGAAGCCACAGAAATCTATACGCATGACCGCGCACTAGTGAAGCAAATAGAGAAGTTCAGATAATCATTGATTTGCATGCGTTAGCAAACCAATTGCATGACCACTTTAGTGATTTAAAGAGCGTGACCAAGTCACGTGTGCCTACACACAATGCACCAGAGAAGGTTGAAATATCAAAGAAAGTTGAAGGTATCTCTAATCCCGTTCAGAGGCCTTAGAATAAAAAGACGAGAATTCCGGCCCCTTAAATTCTAAGTAACTGGGGACTCTTGGTGAACAAACATAAGAATGACTTGATATAGCCAATCACCAAAGTTGTCTCGAACCAGCAGAGGTGCCAGTTGAGGCCTCGCACCAGTGTGGTACCTTCAAGAAAAGGCATACCAGATTTGAACATCCCCATGAAGAGAGAAACTAGCATAGATGTGTGCACACACATGGGAGTTGGAAAACTAAAGAGACTTGCCCCTACATTTGGAAGAGGCAGTGAGCAAGTTGAAACACTAGAAGAATTAATCCATGATAAAATAGCTATAAACTATGTGCACACGAGAGAATCCATGAATAGAACAACAACCCATGTTGGTATTTATTTTGCAATGAAAATTATCACAATCATCAATCTTGATCCAGAGCCTATATCGCTCACTGACTGCAAGAAAAGATCAGATTGGGAGGATTAAAAAAAGGCAATAGAAACTGAATTATTATCTCTAAATAAAATAGAGGTGTCTGAGCCTGTAAGCCGCATGCCTCCCTATGTGCACCCCGTAGGGCATAAGTGGGTATTTGTTCAGAAGAGAAATGAGAAAAATGAAGTTGTAAGATATAAAGTAAGGTTCGTTGCACAAGGTTTCACTCAACATCTAGGAGTGGATTATGAAGAAACCTATTCTCCGGTCATGGGTGGTATTGCCTTTAGATATTTAATCCCAATGGCTGTGAATTTAAATTTAGAAATGAAATTGATGCATGTGGTAACTACATACCTTTATGAAAACTTGGACTCAGACATTTATATGAAGGTGCATGAAGGTATTCCTATCCTGAACCAAGACAGCAACTAGAAACCTGTATAGTGTGAAACTCAGAAAATTACTCTATGGACTAAAACAATCAGGCATGATGTGGTATAATCGGTTAAGCGACTTTCTATGAAAAAATGCTACACAAACAATGAGGATTGTTGCTGTGCATTTATACGACGATCCTAATATTGATTTTGTATAATCTCAGTGTATGTAGATAATCTGAATATTATCGTAATCCTGGATGATGTAAATGAAGCACGCTCTTATCTAGAGTCAGAGTTCGAAATGAAAGATTTGGGTAAAACCAAATATTGCCTAGGCTTGCAGTTTGAGCATGTCCCTGACGGGATATTATGTCGGACCCCGGAGCAACGTCTCCGAAACCGTCTGTGTAAATCGCACTAGTCCAGGAACAGTTAGTGCACACAGTGAAACAAAGATACATATAGAGCATAAATGACCAATTGCATTAAATAAAAAAGTACGACCTTAGGGCCAAGTCTTACATTATTATCATTGATAACACAAATAAAAAAGTGGTAGCAGAAACAAATAGATAAACAGCGAAGCCCGACAGCTTGCCCACAGGCAGACAACTGCAAGACGCGTCCTACTCGTCCTGGTCCTCACCATAGTCGAGGTCGTCCTCTGAGATGAGACAGCAAGGTGAGTACAAACGTGTACTCCACAAGTCACACGGAAAAATGCACATAATGATGGAGGCAACAAAGGAAAGCAAATAGGGTTATTTGAGCATAAAGCAGCATTTAAAGAAATACAGTAAATAGATTGAAATTGCTGAATTTAATGCAGTAAGTAAAAACAGTAATCGTAAATGAAATTAATACCGTTAGTGCAGATTCCGACCAAACACTAACCTATCCACGAGCATCTCACCCGAACCAGATTAACCCAAAAACATCCTATAAGGATTCCATCCACATTGTAAACCGTTTTAATAAAAGCAAAGTATAATCTATGAAAAACTCTTGCCCAGCTTGCCTATGACCGTGGGCACGGCTATCCAGAATAGGTCATACACTTTGAAGAGATTGTACAACTTTACCCACAAGACATGATCAACCCATTTTGCTACGCGATTAACACACTTCTTTAGGTGTGCGGCAAAAAGATCATGACAAGGCTTTTACAATGCTAAGCCTGCAACCTGGCCAAGCCAACTCTAAGGTTTCACCCCGGTAAGGAATCCACCAGACTGGGACCCCCTCTTGAGCTGTGTGAGACTTCACATGGCACACGTGACGCTCACTTTCAACCTACAACGTGACTCAGGTTGGGACCCACAAATTATTCAGCTAGGACTGTCCCATACCAGCCTTGTGGTAGTACGAGTGGGCTTTGCAATAGCAGCTCACAGACCGGTCCTTAATTGACTTAGGCTCAACCTCATACCCCCTGTGCACGACAATCAACACTGTGTCTCTGAACAACAGTGCATGCCTGCACCCACCACCTAACCATTAGCCTAAGTCTAAACCAGATTTTTATATTTTATTTCAAAAGCATTTCATAAGACTTCTTGACTCTCTGAAGTCAAGAATACATTTATAAGCTTCATCATTTTATGTGAAAAGGTATCCCAGCCCTAAAGTTATATCTATGCATAACTAAACATTTGCTACCAAACATTCTCTAGCCATACTAGTGTACCAACTAGAGTTTGATTCTAGGGTGACAAGGTATGAGGGGATTCAACGTCAACATAGTATTTAACAAGTAGGTATTAACTAGATTCAAAGCTGAATTGAAATACATTGAATAAAAGTATGCATGCATTATAATTTAAATCAACATTAATTTTATTTGCAAACTGGGATCAACATGGTCAAGGTGTGTGACTTGCCTTGCTCCACAATGGGGGTGAGAGTCATCGTCGAGAAAATCTTTCGAATCGTCGTAGTCTACACGTGAAAATATCCCACCAAACTCAAAATAAATTCAAATAAACTTCAAATTTTAAATTAAGGTCTGAAATGGATAGAGGAGAATTTTTTATGAATTTATAAATTTGAATGGGCCCAATCAGAATTAGGATGAAGGAGAACGGGCTCTCGGAAGTTTAAAATCAGAGAAAAAGAATAAATTGGATTTTTGGAATTACATTTTTAAAGGAAATTGGATTTATGACATCAGCATTAAATTTTATTTTTGGTTGAATTGTTTTTCTACTGAAAAATCCAATTTATGACGTCAGCAATGATGTCAATCCTCGGGCAGAGGCTGACAGGTGGGCCCTAGTCCACATGGACCAGGTCCATGGACCAGAGAAAGAGCTGAGGTGGCAGGGTGCTGACATGGTGCTGATGTGGTTGATGACTAGGCACTTATGCTAACTTGGCAGCCAGGTGGCGCTGACATGGCTGCCATGTAGGTCTAGGGGCCTCGGGTGCTGACGTGTTAGCACACGTGGCTGCCACGTGGATCTATGTGCTGAGGTGGCCGCCAGATGTGAGCCGCGTGTGTGCCACCTGGACCGAGAGCTGACACGTCCATTGACCGAGCGCACGGCTGCTGATGTGGGACTGACCAGCCGATGTGGCATGCCACCGAGCGCCACATGGCTGCCACCTGGGTCTAGCTGGCTGACGCGGCTCGCCGGCTCGTGGCCGCGCTCAGGGACCAATGGTCACCGGGGCTCCGGTGAGCGACGGCGGCCGGCAAGGGTCGCAACAGAGAGAGGGAAAGGAGGGGGTTCGGTTTACCCTGAGTTCGAGGTCCGGTGGTGGACGAAGGTGGCTGGCGATGGTGCAGGGCGGCGGCGATGTTCGGTCATTGACGGAAACGACACTCCGGCGGCGCTTGGGCCCAGGGAGGTGGTGTCCGAGTTCGGCGATAACTCGGGGATGATGACGGTGCCGACGGGAAGGCCTGAGGAAGCTCCCTTCGCCAGCAATCGCTCGTCGGAGAAGTTTCTACGATCGAGGCGGTGGAAGCACGGGGCGAGAGCGATGGGAAGCTCGAGAGAGCAATTGGAGGCGAGATCGAGGTGGAGCGAGGAGTAGCGGTGCGCGGGGGGGGGGGGGTTATTTATAGGGTTGGGAAGGGGAGGCACGACGGAATTGCTCGCCGGAGAAATCGGGAGGTGGGGCGGTGGTTGCTGCAGATAGGGCTGAGTGGGGAGTGGGGATGGTGGGCGCCATGCATGGAAAGAGTGGGGAGGTGGGCGCACGGGTTGCGGCACACGAAAGAGGAGGTGGCGGCCGGGAGGGGCAGAGTGGCGCAACGTCCGGGGCGGCAGTGCCCGCGCGAAGAAAACGAAGATTGGGGATGACAGGTGGGGCCGGGAGTCAGTGAGAGAGAAGAAAGGGGAAATCGGGTGGTAGGGATTGCTGCACGTGGCCAGGGAAAGGAATCGGGCGGCCCGAGAGATCCAATGGGATGGGACGGCAGGGGATGGGCCGAGGCGACGTGGGCAAAATTGGCCCGCACACGTGTTAGCCCTAGGGAGGAGGAAGGTGGGGTTGGGCGTGCGACTGGATTGTGGCGATGAGGGCGGATCTCATCCGTCCACGTGTCGACCGAGGGGAGAGAGGTGTTTCATTTTTCTTTTTGATTTTCATAAAACCTAAGAAAAGGGATTTAAGCTTAGAAAATAGCAGAGAACTTCAAATAAATCCTAGAAAATTCCCTTAATTCTAACAAAATGCCAGGGACTCAGGAAAACTTGAATATACTCATTTTGATCACTATTTCTCCATCCTTAGTATCTTTTAATCTAGGCAAAAATGAAAAGGAGGATTTTAAATTCCAGCAAAAATAAATTAAATAAAATTGAAAATTTTGGGATGTCACATATTAGTACATCAATCCGCATACACTCAAAAGGTGTTAGAAAGGTTCGGCTTTGAAAAGGCGTACCCATCGAAAGTATCGATGATCGGGAGATGTTTACATCAAGACAAGTATCCATACCAACCTAGAGAAGAGGGGGAGGAAATCTTGGTACCGGAATTCCCATACTTAAGTGGAATATGAATACTTATGTATTTAGCAAACTGCAATAGACTGGATTTTGCATTTGCTGTAAACCTGTTAACAAGGTATAGTACAGAATCTATCAAAAGGGCATTGGCAGGGGATAAATGACATTTTTCAATACATCCAAGGAAGCAAAGATCATGGATTATTCTATAGAAAGAACTAAGACTCAAATATGACTGGCTATGTAGATGCCGGGTACTTGTCAGACCCGTATACAGCTAGGTTACAAACAAGCTATGTATTCTTGTGTGGTGGAACTGCAGTTTCATGGAAATCGTCTAAGCAAAATCTTGTATCAACTTTGACGAATCACTCGGAAATCATAGCACTGTACAAAGCTGCGCGAGAATGCACTTAACTTCGACGGATGATTCACCACATCCAACAATCATGTGGATTGAATATCGTGCAAGCTCCCATTATTGTCTATGAAGATAATGCAAGTTGTGTTGCACAAGTACAGATGGGTTACGTGAAGAGTCGTCTTACAAAGCATATCAACCCCAAGTTCTTCTATGTTCATGAATTACAAAAGATGGTTGATATTAAGATACTGCATACTAAGTCGTGTGAAAATTTTGCAGATTTATTTACTAAGCCACTTCCAACATCTAGCTTTGAAATGTGTATATGTGGAATTGGAATGACAAGACCTAGAGAAGTGCAGAATTCAGGGAGAGATTCTTCTCGAGGTCACTATTAAACCTTGATCACAAAGATCGAGTACCCAAAGAATAAATCCTATAGATTAAATGAAAGAGTAGTGCTTCCATGCTTTCCACTCTAATAAAAATAACACTAATCCCAAAGCACACGAAGGGGTAAGTAATCACTATCCACCATTTAGTTTTGTTTTAAAAGTTGTGCAAAACACTTTGAAAAAAATCATGGAAGCAACTCCCTGAATGAAATTGGGTGGATTGTACTCTTATTCCTTGATGATTTTTCCGGAAGTTTCTCGACCAAGATTTTTAATGAGGCAATTCATGTAACATAGCATAACATGTATCATATACTCTTTCTTAAAATTTTCTTACTAGGTTTTTATGTAATTTTGATGTGACATGAACGTATTGAATGAGTGCCAAGTCTGATCCATGGTGGACACCTCACCATTTAGTCTATAAATAGAGATCCTAATAATTCTCTTGTACCTTTTGGAGGAAAAGTAATAAAGAGAGAAAGAGGTCCCTATCTCTCGGTTCAATCTATTTTATATTTGTATTACTCTATGTTTAACCTATTCTCTGTCTAAAAGAAATTGCTCGAATCGAACCCAGAGAAAACATATCCCCGCCTACCCCGTCCATGCCCCAGGTGGGCGCCACGTGCCCACGTCCATGTCACTGTCCAAACGTAGTTACCTTGCGCTCGCACCCACGCGTCCGAACAATCCGAGGCATTAATTAAAGTATTAAAAAACCCAGCTCCATCCGTGCTCTCGAGGAAACCTGGTCGTCACTTCCCTGCCCGCTTCCAGCGCTGCCGCCGACTGCCGAGTGGTTTGTTAGACTCCTGCCGGGTGGTTTCTTAGACTCCTCAGCTACCACCTCGAGTGGTCCTCCTCCTCTGCCGCCGCCGCTCTAGACGACGGTTCGTTGGCGCCAACGGGCGCGGCATGGCCTCCTCCTCCGCCGGCGGCGTCCTCCAGGCGGCGGTCGCGGTGGCCGTGCGCGGGGACGGCCGCGGCAGCCGCCGCGCGGCCAGGTGGGCCGCCGCCAACCTTGCCCCCGGCCCAGGCCGCGTCGCGCTCGTCCACGTCATCCCGCCCGTCTCCTTCGTCCCCTCCCCCTGTAAGCTCGCTGCTTCTCTCCGTCTCCTCCTCCTCCGCGGGCTTCTCTTCGATTCGGTTCGCCGGGTGGTGTGGTGCGGTTCGGTGCGAATCAACAGCGAGCTGATGGGGTTTCCTTTTTTTGTGGTGTGGCCGTGTGGCGAAGCGGGGGAGCGGGTGCCGGTGGAGAAGATGGAGCGGGAGGTGGTCGAGATGTACGCGCAGGACCGGAAGGCGCGCGCCCAGGAGGTCTTCCTCCCCTTCCGCCGCCTCTGCGGCCGCAGAAGCGTCAGTACTCTTTTGAAATGCCATCTTCTCCGCGTAATTTTGCTACCCTCTTGTTTTGATCGATCGATTGGTGCTTCCAATTCGAGCGTGCAGGTGGAGACGGTGGTTCTGGAGGGGGACAGCGTCGCGGAGGCGCTGGTGAGGTACACGGTGGAGTCCGGCGTCCGCAACCTGGTGCTTGGATCCGCCTCCCTGAGCTGGTTACGGGGGTACGAGTTCTTAAAATTTTTCCATCCCGCTTGCTAAGCACAAAACGGCTAGAATTTCGCTTGATAGGGATTAGAGGCAGAGTGTTGTTGTTGTTGTTACTTGTTTAGCCTTTTCCCAAAATGAAAAAGAAAGGTAGATGGGTAGGGAGCAGAAAGTTGAGTACCTTCTGGGGATGATGAGATGTGGCTGGTTCTGTCTCGCTACGCATTTGGTCTTTTTCTCTCATTTATGTTTTTGAACAAAATATAGTAGGACTAACTTAGTTTGCAAAGTGTATCTTGGTGAGGTTAGAAGCAACAGCAATAGACCTGTTGATGCTGATCTGTCCCTGTTATGTACCAAGTAGATTGTCAGCATATGCAGCTGGTTTTGGTTTATATTATAGAAGTTGATGCACTATTTGGTCCCAATGGTTTCATCTCTTAGGAGCAGTTGGTGGGGGGATTTCTAGCTGGGAAGGGTACGGTGAAAAGGGTCCAATTTCGGATAGTTTTCCACACAAGTTAAGTCTCAGACTTAACTTTGTTCTCATCATCTTTTCTGAGGTTGGCAGTAGCTCCAAAAGACGCTCATGTTCCTACCTCTTATCTCATAAAATATTTCTAAAACAAAATAGCAGATGTCAGATGCCCATTCCATGACCAGCAGCTGGTTTCTGTTTATGTTGTAGAGCTTGATGCAATCAATATATGCCTCAACTGTCACATTTGCTATTGTCGTTGTTCCAACTCAATTAAGGGCTTAAAGCTCTCTAGTCTCTTCTCAATTTAAAGATTATACCTGCCATGTTGTGCTAGGTGTTTCCTGAATCTGTAGGCATGCAATACCATAACTTCATTAATATGCATTACTTGAGGGCTGAATAACAACACTTATTTCTTGTTTCCATAAATTTATCTTCTATGAACTTCAAATGCATAACCAAAATTTATGTGCCTCTCTGTTTATGTACTGAGTTTTTGCCATATTGGTTGATAGCTAGTTGTCCCAAATCTACTGTTGGTAAATGGTATCACTGTTACCTTTTCAGGATATTTCGTCTCCGAGATGTGCCTGCTACTGTCCTGAAAGCTATGCCCTGTTCCTGCAATGTATTCATTGTGTCTCGGTACAGATTAACTATAAAATTCGCAAATCAGGCTCAAACAGGCAGTATGTTTTGACCAATTTCTCTTCATTGTTAGTTTTGTCTTTGTTTACTTTTAGTAACGCAATAGTGATACACTCATTTTGTCTTAACCAAACGTTTTTCAGAGTCAAACACGTGTGTAAGGATTCAGTCAATTAGTCATAAAGCATTTGCCCGAATACAGAGGAACTGGTTGCAGGACAAACAATCATTGCACGGCCTCCCTGATGATGAGACACCAAAATCTTCTGGAGATACTAGTTCTGATTCGTGTTCTCAAGCCTGCAGTTCTCTTAGCACTTCCACGAATGCTGGTAAAAGTTCAGAAAGTCATGGAAGAGGCCCTTTAGGACGCTTAGGTCGAAAGAAACCAGGGAGAGAAGGGAACAAAGATTTTGATGCTATCGGCCAATTGAAGGAAGTTCCTTATGTTGCCTTAAGCTCAATTGACGAGGTCAGAGTTCCGGCCTTGAGAATATTCCGACTAATGTGGCTTCCAGATGCATTCACATTATTTCTGGTTTTTGTGAGCTAGCGCGCAATTTTAAAATGCTGATTTTGTTTTGCTGTCTTGATTTGCAGTCCCAGCCTATAGATGAAGTAGCAAAACTGAGGAAGGAGTTGCAGGATACATTAATGATGTATGACAAAGCTTGTGAAGATCTCATCCACGCTAAGAAAAAGGTTAGTGATGTTTGATAAAGCTTGTGAAGATCTCACCCAAGCTAAGGTTAAGTTCTTGTAATGATTGTTGTATATCTTGCATTACTGTTACTATTTTGGTGCCTTAAAAATATATTATTTGATCAACCCCCCCCCCCCCCCCTTCTGAAGGAAGGTTTTAATTAGTTCTTCTCCATTTGATTCGGATGTTTCAGATTCAGGTACTTTCTACTGATTGTAGTGAAGAGGCAAAGAAGGTGCAAGATGCGGTACAGGAGGAATTGTTGAAACATGCGTTTGTAGATGAGAAGATCAAACATTTAGAACCTACTAGAGAAGTTGAGATGGCGAAAGAGTCATTCACTCGCGAGGCTTATTCCAAGCACAAGGCTGAAATAGTAGCTAACATGGTGACTACTGAGAAGGCAAAGTTTGTGGATGCTCTTCTGTTGACAGGCAAAAGTTGCAGGCGGTACTTGAGACATGAAATAGAGCTTGCCACCGATAACTTTTCTGATGCAAAGAAAATTGGTGAGGGAGGCTATGGGAATGTATACAGGTGCACCCTTGATCACACTGAAGTAGCTGTCAAGGTCATTCAGCAAGATTCCAGTGACAAGATTGATGAGTTCTTGAGAGAGGTACCCTTATTTATGTTTTTCTAATTTTCTCATTAGACCTGTCTAATGACTCTTTTTGGCTAGTTACTGAAATTGCTAGAGTATTTTTGTCAACCTACATTTCATATCAGTTTTACTATGTGGTCCGGAGACAAAGGGAAAATAAATAACATTGTATATTTTTTTTTTGTTGTTGATGAGGAATTCATTAGATGGTTGGATTTTGTGACATCATGCAGGTGGAGATTCTCAGCCAGCTTCACCATCCCAACTTGGTTTTGTTGCTTGGTTTTTGTCCTGAAATTGGATGTCTCGTATATGAATACATGGAGAATGGAAGTCTAGAAGATCAACTTATTAACAACAAAGGGCACCAACCTCTCCATTGGTTTCTGAGGTTCCAAATTATCTTTGAGGTGGCTTGTGGGCTTGCCTTCTTGCATGGAACGAAACCGGAGCCCATTGTCCATCGTGACCTGAAGCCTGCAAATATCTTGCTGGACAAGAATTATGTAAGCAAAATTGGTGATGTAGGTTGTGCTAAGCTCATATCAGATCTTGTGACAGAAGGGCTCACAGAGTACAGAGAGACCGTCATTGCTGGTACATTGTATTACATGGATCCTGAGTACCAATTAACTGGGACAGTCCGACCAAAATCAGATGTTTATGCTTTGGGAATTATCATTCTTCAACTACTAACTGGCAAACGTCCACATGGGCTAATACTTAGTGCAGAAGAGGCGATTAAAAAAGGCATATTTTCCAATATTCTCGACAAGGCTCAAACTGATTGGCCGATTGCTGAGGCAGAGATGTTGGCAAAGCTGGGATTGCGATGTACTGCGTTAAAATGCAGGGACAGGCCTAATCTTGAGTCGGAGGTGCTGCCAGAGCTCGAAGAGATTCTGAGCAGGGTTACTGCCTCTCTCAAGTTAAGAAGTCCAAACGTGGTCGCGCCAAGCCACTTCATCTGCCCTATATTGCAGGTCAAATTCGCTGGGTACTTGACCACGCCAGTTCCAACTATCGCTCTAGCTTAACAAATAATTTTGATGCAGGAGGTAATGGACGATCCTTATGTTGCTGGCGATGGGCATACCTATGAGCACAGGGCAATAAAAGCTTGGCTGAAGAAACACAAGATATCCCCAGTTACGAAACAGAGGCTTCCATATTTATCCATAATTCCCAACCATTCCTTGCACGTGGCGATACAGCAATGGAAGTCACAGTCATCTTAATAAGGGCTCTTTTACGGTACCCCAAAGTGAATATGAACCATTCATTTTTTTTGTCCAATGTATCTGATTCGTTAGGATTTAGGGGCTGTTTGGTTGCTAGTCACACTTTGCCAACAAAAATTGCCACACTTGCCTAAGTTGAGGTTGCCAAATTCTTTGCCACACCTTAGCAAGCCTAAGGGAATCTTGTCACACTTTTTTGAGTCATTGACGCGTGGGACCTAGTTTGCTGGAAGAGAATCTTGCCACAACTGTGGCTGCAACCAAACAGCTTCCAAAGTTGGTCAAACTTGCCTAACTTTAGGTATGGTAAACTGTGGCTGGCAACCAAACACCCCCTTAGTTATACTACCACCGAAATTAGCAGTAGCTAGAATTTGAATGTACTACACCTCCAAATATGGTGAAGTATAATAAACTTATGGTAAAAATGTAAGTACGTGTTGCATACACACACACAAATACACATGGTTGCGCTAATCAGCGTGTGCGTGCACACTACGCGTGGGTCGTTGGCTGCGCGCATGAGCAGTCTAGTGCGTTTCATGTTTGATAATAATTTTATATGCATAAGATAGTAACTTTAACATATGTAAGTCAATCAATGATAACTTTATGTTCAGAAGATAGTAACTTGATTTGTATGTATATATACAACAGGAGAGAGGAGAATAAATGCATTTGACTTGTGATTTTTTTTATCTTGTTTACAAACTAAAGCATACATTAATTCTTTCGCTAAAAGTCCAATCTGCAATCTGTTTGCACCATTGTATTCGAAATTACAAACTTAACAAAATAAAATCCATATTAAATATGTTTTAACACTACGAAATTTGTATCATATAAAGTTACTATCGTGTATGAGTGAAGTTACTGTCAAGTATATGTAGATTTATTGCTAGTTTTATAGTGTTATAACGGACAATAACTCTATATGTGTTTAGCAGTAACTTTACTCACACACGGCAGTAACTTTTCATACCAGTTATTTGATATTGACATGCATGTTTCTCTCTTCTCTCAATGCATACACGCACACTAACTAGCGCGCATGTGTAGAATACGTTGACAAGATACTGGCATTTCTGAATGAAGTTACCATCGATTTTGAAAGAAGTTATTGCTAAACCTTCACAGTGCTGAAAAGTTATCATCGGTAGCGAGTGAAGTAACTGCCAATGCTCATAGTACGTAATCAGTGGTAACTTTCTTCATAGCCGATGATAACTTTTCGAACAACCGTTGATAACTTGCTAGAGCGCAAAACTGCGCGTAGAGAATACACACACATAGGTTATTAAGCAAAACGACATACATACACCAGAATCAAAGGACAATGCAATATTCACGAAGGTCAAAAAATGACATGCACGGGTCATGCAACCCAGTGCGCATTCCAGTAATGAATGCACACTACGCCAATTAAAGAGGACATGCACACCAATTATGCATGTACTCCAGTTGAAGTCACATTTCAACAGAAGAATACTCATTATGAAGCAAAGAAAAGATGAAAGGAAGCTAGTTGAAGACATATCATGCCAGCCAACGAAGCCTATGCTATAGACCACATTAAATAAAGAAAAGAAGACTTCTTCTGCTCCTATAAAAGGAGATGGCAGCCAGAAGAACGGAGGCATCTGAGAATCGAGAGCTGAAGCCATCAGAGTGAGCGGGAGCCTTCCGCTAGCATTCTCTCTTTAGTGCTTAGTGTAAGTATCCCATATAAGATATCTATCCAAGAAAGTGTTGGAATATTCCAGTATAAGGTATATTTTTTTGTGCTAATTGTCGGGGTTCTCGAAAGGGAAAATCATATGTAAACTATTTTTGTGGAAATGACGCTAAGGGATTTTCAAAAGAGAACTACTTCATTTCCAAAAAAATAGCTTATATATGGTTTTTTCTTTTGGGAAAACTGACAATTAACACAAAGACAGAAAATATAATTTACACTGGAATATTACAACACTTTCTTAAATGGATATCTTACAGGGGTCACACTCAGAATTAAGAACTAAAGAGAGAATGCTAGTGAAAGGCTCTTGCTCGTTCTGATGGCTTCAGCTCTCGATTCTCAAATGCCTCCGGTCTTCTGGCTGCCATATCCTTTTATAGGAGCGGAAGGAGTCTTCTTTTCTTTATTTAATATGGTCTATAGCATAGGCTTTGTTTGCTGGCACGATATATCTTCAACTAGCTTTCTTTCATCTCATTTTTGCTTTATGATGAGTATTCTTTTGCTGAAATGTGACTTCAACTAGAGTACATGCATAATTGGTTTGCATGTCCTCTTTGGCGTGGCATGCATTCATTATTGGCATGCGCACTGGCTTGCATGACCCGTGCATGCCCTTTTTCGTCCTTCGCGAATATAGCATTGTCCTTTGATTCTGATGTATGTATGTCGTTTTACTTAATAGCTTTAGGTATACTCGTACATTAATTATAAGATACTCCAATATGAACCACACGAAAAAATCGCATGGGAGTCTATAGTTTTTAGCATATTTTGTAAATACCTTTATATACGCACATAAAAAGGAATATGTCAAAAAAATATACATACCACCTCTGAAAAATTGTTCATACCACATAGTGGTCTTAAATACTCGTATACTATATGTATATACTCTCCATTGCGCGAGATACTTTCTACGTTGTTAGATACGACATGTGGTGTAATTACACCCGGGAGTAGAAAAGAGACTTTATATATATAATCTTTTCCATACTCTCGGGAGTACATACTCCCATTTTCAATACACCACTTAAATGATTATTTTCTACTTCTTTATCACTTTCGGTATAGTTAAATACTAATTCTAAGACACTCTAATGCAACTTGGTTGAAAAATGTTTATCAGAACCCTTTATTTTTGCTATATACACTTTTTCATGTATAAACGAAGTATATACACAAATTATGCTATAAAAAGTGGACTTTGATAAAATTTTTCTTGGAACTTTGTTTAGAGTATCTCATAATCATTATTAGAGTATGCTCAAATAGATAAAGAGGTATAACAACACGATTAAAGGGGTATATTAGAAGCGGGAGTACGTACTCCCAGGAGTATAGAACCATATGTGTGTGTGTGTGTGTCAAATACGAACAAATTTATGTAATAGGATCAAATACGAATCTCGGCCGGCATAGGAAACGGATCGAATACGAATCGAATAGTCTCAAATACGAATACAAATGTTCTCGAATACAAATGCGAATACGAAAATTCTCAAATATGAATACAAATATTGTTGAATATGAATATTTTGAAATACGAATTTTACTTACTACATTCGTATTTTCTCATATACGAATATCAGATAAAACAGATTATTTGTTACCGTTTTTCACCCTAGTCATGCATGGGCTCCACCGTTGTTCCGATCAAGAGAGGAACTTTTCCCAATTGCGAACGAACATAGAATGTTCTAGAGATGGGTCATAAGCGCACCGAGAATTCAAGTCAATAAGTAATTAATCTTTTAATACGATGATCGTTCATTACATGTATAGTTCAGCAGCGACACGGAATGGCCCTGCTCAATGCTGAGGGCGCCTCATGGCAAGCTGATACCGCGCTGGTGTTGTCAATCAGGAGCAGATGTTACAGCACTGTTGCAGCTCGTATTTATAGAAATAATCGTATGCGTCGAGTATTGGCAAAAATAACGTTTTATCGTCGGGTGGTCGAACGGCAACGCTGAAGGGGTGACATGTGTCGCTGCCATCCAGCGGGTGGACGGTAGACCGCTTGCTATCCGGTGGCCAGACAGCTAAAAAAATTACGAAATTTTATATGCAGCCTCCTAACATATCGTACTTCATCGTGTAATTTTTTGATAATATTATCCGCTCTGAATGTTGTTGAAAAATTCGTACTACTGAGATATTTGCAGGAGTTGTTACATATAGCAAACGAGCTCGAAAAATTATGAAATTTTATGTAAAGCCTTCTGACACAATCATAGTAATTGTGAATTTTTTAAGAATTTTATATGCTCCGAAATTGCCACATTAATTTATGTTAATTTAATCATGAAATTAGCGATGCTCGGGCGTCTTTTGCAGTGCTTGACCTCTGTCATTCGCATATATGTCGGCCCGTTGCTGCTATCTTTTATTTCTCGATGCGTCATTCGCACATTTGTCACTCTGTCCGTATCGTCTCCACTCGCGCGCTCTCTCGTCCACACTAATGTCGTTATGTCCGTGTTGTCCCTCCTCGTCCGCTTTCTTGTCTGCACATTTATCAGTGTTACCATACCGTTCTCTCTCGTCCGAAATGCTACGCGTTGACAAGGAGTCCTTAATTTGCGGGGTGAGCGCACTGGGTTCCCTTTTTGCTCGGCTATAAATACGAATCTCTCGTAGTTCGTCATCACTCATCTCAGTTGCTCATCACAGAAGCTCATTCTTGCGGTTGCACGCATGTAATCACTAACTTGTAGTATTTTATTATCATTATCAATCTTCGCACTAATATTTCATCTATCCCATTTATTGCAAAGTACTCTCAAAATTAAGAGTGCATGTGGGATCATACGAACATGCTATGTTGACGACCTCCTTGTTACCCCTCTCGCCTTCAATCGAAATGGCCTTTGACGGCCTACACGGCCGCGTCCTCCCTATGTCTGTATTTCGGCCATACCAGTTGAGCCCGCCTGTTTGGCATCAAACGGTAGTTAGGGCCGAAGTCCTCCCTCCTTTGCAGGGGAAGGTCTTCCTTCGGCGACCCCGCTCCGACTGACCCCTCGACGTCTACCATGCTATGTTACTGTATAACAGAGAAGGTTCTTCTTTCTACAAGAAATGAAATGCAGTTTACATGAGCGATTGCGAGAGCTCTGTATTTTAAGCCGAGCGAAAAGGGAACCCAGTGCGTTGCCACCAGAAATTACGGACACGTTGTCGCTACGCAGCACCACAGGCGACGGGGAACAACATGATAAGAGTGACATATGTGCGCATGAGGGAGCAGGCGAGGTAGGACGACATGGGCAGACTGACATTTGAGCGGGCGAGGGGGATGTCATGGACATAACGACATTAGTGCGGATGAGAGAGCGCGCGAGGGGGGATGATACAGACAGAGTGAAAAATGTGTGAAGGACGCAGCGAAAAATAAAAGATAGCAGAGCGGGCCAACATATGTGCGAACGATAGAGATTAGGCACTGCAAAAGATGCCTGAGCATTTCACGATTAAAGTAACATGAATTAACGTGGTAAATTTGGAGTACATAAAATTCTCAAAAATTTGCACAATTACTATGTTGTGTCAGGAGGCTTCACATAAAATTTCGTAATTGTTGAAACTTATTTACTATATGAAACAACTCCTCCAAATATCTCAATAGTACGAATTTTTCAACAACATTCAAAGCGGATAAAATTGTCAAAAAATTACATGATGTAGTATGATATGTTAGGAGGCTGCACATAAAATTTTGTAATTTTTTTAGCTCATTTGCTACATTTAAAAATTCAAATAAATATTCCACAAAAATTAAGGCATGTAATTAAACTGGCTAATTAACCGGCTTAATTACCTGCGTTCAGCCACCGGACGGTAGGCAGCCTGCCATCCACCCATGGGATGGCAGACATGTGTTGCCCTTCTAACGTTACCGTCTGACCACCAGACGGCAAAAACGTCATTTTTACCAATACTTGACGTATATGGCTACTGTAAATACGTGCTACAACAATGCTCTATATATTATGCAGCCTGCAACCGTATACGATTATAGGGCCTAGTTAGCTCGATTATGCAGCCTGCAACCGTAAAGCTATTATACGGCCTAGTTGGCCCGATTATGCAGCCTGCAATTATACATAACAGGTAGAGGCACTCGTTCTATGTATACAGCCTAGTAAACCAGTTCTTCATGCCTAGCAGACCCGTTCTTAGGACACTGATGTCGGGTGGGAACATGGTGCAGACATCCTCCAAGATCACGCGACCCAACAGAGATCTGGTCCTTGCATCCAGATTTATGTCAGAAGAAATCTGTTCAGGATCATAAGAGCAAGTTTAATAGTATAGATAGCTGCTACCTCTAATACATTTCCATGTCATCAAAAGGTAAGATGCAGCCAACTCATACAATAAGCTGGCTATAAGTTGTCTCTACAAGATCTCTCAATCATTTAATATATACATGGGTATTGGTCATTTAATACATGCATGAGTATAGCAGTTAGTTCTATTGGTACATGCATGGATAACGCCTCTTTTCCTGTGCTATAGCCTGACTCTTGCATGGGAGCCGGCTTGGCTCTCTCTCTCCTTTTCTCTCCCCTCCACATAGGACTATGCTGACATGGATTCTCTTATAGCTAGCACAGTCAGCCTTATTAAACTTGCTCTAAGTCAGTGTCCCAGGTATTGGCAAGAGATAATGGCCATAAGGGTACTTTTAATGGGGTGAGGTACGCAGTGTCTATAGCATGGTAAGTAAAAGACTGAGAGGGCAAAAGAAACTAGAGGACGGGGATTGATAGTAAGAAGAGAGAGGATATAGGGCTTGTTTGGCAACCGCTGCGGCTTATGGTTTTTAGCTAAATTTTTTGAATTTTAGTTGTTTATGGTACAGATTACGGAGAGATAGATACTCACTTGCAATTTTGGATAGTACAGATGTTGGGCTTTTAATGTGTACATCGTTTAACTTATAGACCCCGTCTTGAAAAATACTCCGTTTGAAAGTTAGGTATTGTAGCAAAAGCCAAAAGCCGCTAGATTCGGAGGAAAAGAACAGGTCCATAAGATAAGATGAAAGAAATTAATTGAGTGAGGCGGTTACTAGATGCCATGCATTAGGAATATTGTTTCTAATCTTGTATATATGTGAGGTGGCAACCTATATACGATGCCCTGCGTAATTACCCTGAGGGTAATCACACTTAAGCAACGGATTATTATTCATCTGATCAGTAGAACACTGCTCCAACGAATAATAAACTTTTACTAGAGTCTGGCAGCAGAACAATAATATAGAAACTATATCTTTATTACAGTATTTGCCACGGGGCTAATGGTCATTAATACAAATACATAAGCATCAAAAGATATAAGACGTATACCCTAAGGCTCTCCTGCTCGGCTCAGCCGGACGCCTACTTGTCCCAACTGTGGTATAGGGGGTCCACCTCCACTGGATCCTCGTAACCATCGCCCTCCTCTATTGTGACCTCAACGGTGCCTGTGATCCCTTCATCCGGCTGGAAGTACTCCTCAGTTGGAATAGGGTCTAATAAAGGGAAATAATAGTAAGGGTGAGTACTAACGTGCTCAGCAAGCATTATAATAGCAAAATGTATTGTATGCATCTTCTCTTGCATGTTCTCACAATTTCTACTCATCTGATTCTGAAAAATACACTAGTCAAATTAAGTGGTATGTTTTAATTTATGAAAACTCTACTTTTCATTCGGGAGAAGAAAGATCCCATGTGATCCCGTAGTCTCCAATCCAAGAGGCATACATTAATTCATGATTTTATTGTGCACTGCGCAGCCTTATGCCACTGTACCCATAGCTACTCTGAACTATCATTAACTAGGTATTCCACACTTTGTGGAGTCAAGTTCAAAGTACATAACGTTTTTCAAGTTACGTTGCTCAAATCTCCAACCCATCTATTTTCCACCGATGTTTGGGTCGGTCACCCGGGCTCTATTGGCTTCCAATAGCACTTGGTTGTGGCTGGCTCCCGACCCCAACACTTCACCTGCGCTAATATATGCGCCTGTGACTTACTCACTTCCAGACTGGCGTTATTGGTCTTGAGCTCCACCCATCACTACCCACGTATATTTTACATACCTAATGTGGAGAGATGGATAACATAATATGGTAGCATTTTCTGCCTGCCTGAGACGGAAAAAATGGTAGGCACTTTAATTACGGTCCCCTATTCGAGTGAGAGTTTTATAGGTCCTTATGTTCTATCAATATGTAAAGGAATCCCGCCTTCCCTCTCTTTTCCTTTTCAGGGTCACCTTTACCCTCCTATTACATACTCTTATAGTCCAGCTGCTCCTCTCAGCTGGACTACTCTTTCTTTCTCATGCCTCTTTTCTTTTCTCTTTTCATCTTCTTATTCGATTTAGTTTTTCAAATAAAATTGTCATGCAAATATACAATAATGATACATAATGTAATTTGTACATTTAACATAACTATATTTGTGATCAAAGATAAGCTTGCCTGAGTAGTAGTAAGTGCTAGAGTCAACTGCAACCTGGTCTGCTGCCTCGACCTCTGCATTTACAGGTAGATGCACTAATTTTAAGAAAATATTTATTTAGGATATTCTTAGATTTTTTAAAAATCCCCTTTTCCCCATTTTGGTGGATTTCTAGTTTACTTCATGGTTTTGTTTTGAAGTTTATTGGTTCCCTTTGTTACTGTTCCTATGGCTAAACCGGCGCATGCCTTTGGCTTGGTCTTGTTTGGCCCAACGCAACTCAACCTAGCTCGACTGGCACATAAGTGTAGCGCCTCCTCAGTCCTTCATGCTCTCTGCCTAGCTCAGCCGACAAAATGCCTCGCCTCCTTGGTCCTTCATGCTCTCGCCTGACTCCCTGGCTCTCCGCCACTACTCTCCTTTCCTCGTTCTTCCTTCTCGGTCGCTGGTTCTCATCTCGCTCTCCCTTCTCCCCCGTGGTCTGGCGCTTCCCTTCGCCGGATGCACTCAGTGCGCCTCTTCCTTTTGGCTTAGATCTGGCCGATCTGCTTCCCATTAGGTCGCCACTCGCCAAATCTATGGTCACCGGTCACCGCCGTCTCTCCTCGCCGGATCTGGTGGCTACCCCTTGGATATAGCAGTTATTCGCTGGATATGGGTGTTACCTCGTTGGATCTAGGGGCTACCTTGCCGGATCTACGGTTCTGTGGGCTCTCCTTGCCAGACCTCTTGGCTACTCATCGTATCTATGGGCTGCTCGTTGGTTCGGCCAGCCCAACGAACTCGTCGGACCCTTCGGCTACTCGGTGTGATAATGCTTGGGAGCTAGGATCCCTTGCTCGAGGGCGCTTATGGCTTTCTAGGACATGCCGTCAGTTGCTGTGGTAGCTACCGGTTGGGCTAGGTGGTTCCTTTCTCCCTCTTGGTCACCTGGCTCAACTGGCCAAGCCGAGGTGGAGTGTGTGCGAGTGTTTGTGTGCTTTCTGAAATGAAACTGAAAAAGGGAAGAGGGGGAAAAAGAATGGTGGGAGGGGAAAGTGGGCCTACTTGTGTCGGGCTGGAAATGAGAAGTTCATTGATGATGGTTGTGGTGTGGTCCTCACGCAGATGCGGACGTGGATGAAGATGTGGACGAAACCTCCTTGTTGCTGTCGGGGTCGTCACCTTGTGGCCCACCCAGTTGGCCTCCTAGTCCTGTGGTTCATGCTCTCCTTCATCTTCCACTACTTTCTGTCTCCCTTCTCCGATTCTCCTCTCTCCTTCCTTGGTGGGCTGCTAGCTTTTGGGTAAGATGACTCTCTGGCCTTCAGCTGAGAGAGCGATGCTAAGGTTTTTTCTTGGCTTTGTTTGGGGCTCCGTGTTCTAAGATGGTTCTCGGTTGGCTTTGCTAGTGGAAGAGAGCTGGAGGGCTCTTGGTGGTTTTGCTGCTCTCGGCTTTGTTGCTCTCGGTGGTTTTGCAATGCAGTGGGCTCTCGATTGGCTCTGGTGCTCTTGGTGGTTTTTGCAATGCAGTGGGCAGTGGAATGAGGGCTTAAGTATGGGGAGGCTTCGGCTGTCTCCTCCCTCTATCCACAAATGAGCCTTAGGCTACTGTGAGCTTTATGGACCAATGGTTCGAACTGTAGGTTGTGCACTATTTTGGAATTTTTTGCGGCAAAGGTAAGATGGTAAAAAAATGTGGGTATTGGATTTCTAAAAGCTGGATGATGAAGTCTACTTATGGTGAGAGACGCCTATTAGCCCAGGACGGTCTTGAAATCTTGATGAACGCCACTCTATGACTCTAAGAGTCAGAGGGTACTGATGGCGATTTCTTTCCCTCTCTTTTTTCATTCTCTCTTGGATTATTATTTTGTTCGCTCTCCGATTGCAAAGGCTGGCTTGGTTATGCTACACGTCGGTAATACACGAAAACAAGGCAAGGGATGCAATGCGATTCCTATTTTAGTTTTTATTCTAATGTAATTTTATTCCTGGAAGTAGTTTTTCATATTTGCATAATTCTTGTAATAAAAAGGATTGTAATAATGTCTTTATTTCAATTATTGAGGCCCAGGGTCAAAGGTTGTAATAATCCATTCTTGTAATTAAATGTGTTGTAATGATTTTTATTATTTCTTAATTACTGCCAATTATCTTCTTTAGAGTTAATTAGAGTTCAGTTTCTTCACTATAGACATTACTATGCAACGTCTGCACTATGAGTGTCCTAAGGATCTATGTATTGAGTCTCGAGCCATACCTATTTCAAGATATAAATATACAGAATTGCAAAAATGAACTTCGAGCTTGGAAACTGTAAACTCTTCATCAATCATGCAAATATCTCTTAATCCTGTTTGAATACGATTTCAAGTGGCTGGATTAATTCGGTTTAGTTCGTGTTAATGGTGCCAGTTACTTGAGACTAATTGCTGAATGTTCTTAAAAGGACCTAGAAACATCCAGGTTCAATATGTGAATTTCTCCATTCTTCTTCCATATCTTCATCCTCCTTTGATGAGCTATGTTGGAGTGTTGAGCCACCGAACTTCGCCGGCCTTAATTTATCCCAAAGCTTAGTAAAGCTGTGTTCACTTTACTGTCTAATTGGCGATCATGCTGCCTTGACTTATGATATGCCATGTGAAATATGACTCGAAACAGTTATATGGCAAGAAAGGGCAATGAAGCATGTATATACTAGAAAACATTCCATCCTCGACTGATTAGTTCAAGAACAAAAACTACTTTGTACTTTCCTCATTGGTTCTCTAGGAACAATAGTATATGTCCGAGACAGCAGCTAGAGTTGATTGAATCTGAAGTGCATGATCTGGCCATTAGGAACTGGTGTGTGCCTGTGAGAATTATGGTTAACAGAGATCTAACCACAAATCCTCCACTGATAGAAGGGCCATGCATATGATCATAGCGATTTGATTTTCTGACAATTAAGGTGTCTCATGCACACACTTCCAATTGAAAACCAGAATTATTGGATAGAAACGACTTGTGACAATGACCGCTGAATTATGCATAATTGTTACAGTTTAACTCAAGTTAAGTTTCAACAGGCCTATTTATTCCCTTTAAGTCATATATAACAAAATCCCGTTCTTTGAGTGTTGTTCCAGTAAATAATATTTTTACAGTAAATTAATTGCTATTTTTTTTATATGAATCATTCTTCGATGTTTTTAGAACTACAAAAGCTGTCCATGTTAAAAGTCAAGCAAAACGGTCCTTTTCACGAAATTACATACTATAGCTAATCTGAATGGACATGTAGGCTCACCGGATGCTCACCTTTAAACACTTCAAGACAGCACTTCAACTGGCAGGCCGTAGCTTTGCTAATATAGCTTTAGTCAGAAAGGTGCTGGTTCTCTCAGCAGCTCTCTCAAGCAAAGCCCTGTGAAACTTAGATTCATTCCAACACTTTGAGACGAAGCACAGCAGAAAGTTGCCAAATTTTAGCGACCTCGGGAACTTTGATGCCATCTCATCAATCACGGACACTAGCTTTCCAATGGTGCTTTGTGTCAAGCAAATGTTATGATTGAGAATGCCGTACAACAGTGCGAAGAGAGATTCCGTCCAGACCAGTTCAGTACCAATATTCTCCCGATGCTGAGGCATACAAACTGGTCTCCGCTCTCTCTCCTCCCCTGAAAGCAGCCTATGGCAGAAGGCAGTGACATGCAAGGGATGCATGCAATCCTTGACAATCCGCGTGAGCACATCACACTGAGGAACATTTAGCCCTTCCTTTCTAAGGACCAGTGGAAAGAGGACAGCCTCCAGTACAGCAGCTGGGTGGCGTTTGCAGACATCCAATGCAGCAGAAAGAAGAACTGATGAAACTGGTCTCTGCAGGTTGAGTAGCTTCGGTAAAACAAGAGAACACAGCACAAGTGCTGGCCCTTTTCCATGCATTCCATCTTCCTCAAGTACTAAATTGGAAAGCAGAACCCTCACAATGTCATCATCGGCCTCCCATGGCCGTACTAAGCTAAGCACTGACTCGGCATTCCCGGACTCAACACAGAGACCCTGCAAATCCTTCGCCATCCGTTGGGCTCCCAAAACCGACTCCACCGTCGTGATCTCCTTCTGTAAAGCCAGCGCCCTTTGCACAACTGAATCCCCGAGAGGAGCTGGTGGAGGCGTAACGCAATCAACCTCCTGCATCTCCGAATCCTCGTCTTGCTCCAACACCAAAGACTCCAACCCAACCCCGTCCAAACCATCACCACCCCCACCGATCCCGCTCGCCATCACGCTCCGGCAATCAAGAGGGAGCCACGGCAGGACAGGAAGTGCCCGTGCCGCCGCTTCCTTAAGCCACGGCGGCGGCTCGCGGAACTCGTCAACAGACCCCTCGGAGACATCATGAACGCCTTCCTCGGGCAATCCGTCGAGCAGGTGGTGGGCGCCGCGGCGGACCCAGAAGTCGTACCGGCCGGGCGGGGCGGAGACGACGCGGACGGCGAGGGAGCGGAGTAGGAGCGGATCGAGGATAGGGGCGGAGGAGGAGAGGAAGGAGAGCGCCTGGGACTGGAGCAAGGGAGGGAGGGTCTGGAAGAGGACGGCGGGCGGGTCGGAGGCGGGAGGGAGCGTGGGCGCCGGGGTGAGGAGGAGGCGGAGGAAGGCCGCGGCCGGAGGAGGCGAGCTGGGGAAGTGGTCGGAGGAGGAGGAGAAGGTGGCGGCGTGGGGAGACGGGGAGGCGAGGAGGTGGCGGAACAACGGCAGCCACTGCTCCATTGGTGGTAGTGGTTTCTTGGCGATCGGGCGGGAGCGTGGCGATTCCCGCGTTTTTATTCCGACATCCACCAAAAGAAGAGAACAGTAGGCCCGTAGAATCTCGTTTGTCTTATTAGGCCTTTTGTCCATTGCAGCCCAGCCTAATGGGCTTATAACGGGCCATGAAGCATCGACACTCGTTGGCATTAATGGGCCTTACGGCGTTTAAAGACAGGAACAGTGAGCCTTCTTACGGGCCTGATACGATCAACGAGATCGTATTTTACGAGAAGGTTTCCGGTTTTCTTGAATGTGGACTTTTTCAATAGTATCATCTGTTTCTTAACTATATTAAATAAATAGAATTCTATGTGAAGAAGAGAGGAGGTGAGAAAAGATAATGTGTTATCTCTTATGCAATAGATGAGTTGAGTCTGTAAATCAATGCAAGTAGTAAGAAAATATAAGATAAAAAGTTATGATAAAAATAATACAAAATAGCTAGAGGAATGCTGAGAAGGTTTCCCGTTTGTTTTAGTCAACGGTGTCAGATGCATGTGCGCACAAATAGGATGTTTAAGTTGTCCGGCTAGGAAACAACGGAAGAAAACAACAAATGCAACGAGACGACACGCTGACAGGGCGAGCTGGAGCGAACGTGCCCTGCTAGCTTGCCTCCAAAAGCCATGCTTTACCTACCGTCGAGAGCGGGTGAGCGCAATCGGCCGCCCATGGGTAAACCATGAATGAGGGGGCGTTTTAATTGGTAGAGCTCGTAGGTTTTGGTTGGAACTTCTGTCTTTTATCCTAAATAGAATAGTAATGACCAGAAGAATAAGCTTTTGAAATAAAATTTGGAAAGCGGTTTTTGGAAGACGTGGAGAGGCCTATCTTTTCGATCGCTGATTGTGAATTTGTGGTTAGTGTACCATACGCCACCATCTTACTAATCTATTCTATCATCTGGGCAAACCGATTTGATTAGCAGCTCCAAATCGAAGCTAGGACCTAAGAATCCTGACCTAACGAATCATCGTCATCAACAACTACTATCTATCATGCATGATTGAAAAAGGGGGGCATGCAATAATAAAAGAACACAACAATCACCAACAAAAACCTTTTTCTTGTATGCAACGACCGCCAGAATTATTGAGATAATGGATGGGCCTGCATGCGCCATAGCGTGCAGAAACGGGGGAGTGATGAGATGCTCCATCGAACCTCCTAATTGCAAGGCCATGCAATGCAAATGCATGCAAGCTGCACAGTGCCATGGTTGTTGGATCAAGATAGGAACTGGTCATCAACTCCCAACCTAGCTAGATCACACAAAATTGTTAATTAGTTAATTCCAGCCTTTTCTGATGGTTGCAGTCAAGAAAGCTAAGTGGCACTGGGAGTGAGCAGCGCCAGTGGTTACCTCTTAATTTGCTTTTGATTTCTGCTGGGTCATCCTGGTTTCCTCTTTGCTTGACTTGCTAACTAACAGAAACAAGCACGAGTTTTTTTCTGAATGGATTTGACTTGTCACTTATCATTTGACAGTTGAAGCTAGAGCCGCATTTCGTAGCAATAGTTGAAGCTAGAGTCTAATGAAAGTACCAAAATGTGGGTTCAAGAGGATATTTGTTTACCTTTGGTCCAAAATGCTGTGAGCTGTATCCAAATATGAGTCTCGGAGGATATTTTGGTACTACATATGGTCCAAGACCAGATGAATTGAATTTGAAGTGGTCCTATACCCTTTTTCATTTGTGGTCTGTGGATCAAACTTTTATTCCTCTTCTGTTTGATATTTCTGAATATAAACTTTGCAAAGAAAGATGAATAAAGGTTGGAGAAAATTTGCTCTGAGTAGACCAGAGCTTACTGAGGAGTGAAAGTGCTGCCTGAAGGTAGCATGAAAATTTGATGATATTCGCCTGGCAAGGCAAGCTTGAAGATGGGTCGAAGCATGTGCCTGAGAAATCTAATGGACGACCAGATGAGCTCCTCATGACACACGAATCTTGATGACTGCGCGTGATGGAGAAGCTTGGACCAGGCGATCGATTTGGAGTGCCTAGGCCTAGAGCAGTCGCCTGACAGGGAGATGCACCCAGGGCAGCAACCAGATGCCACCCCGGCACGTTCCCGACAGTGTCCTGGCCAGGCCAGCAGGCGCCAGGGCGCACACCACTAGTGTGCAAGACTTTGCAACTTCTCATGCAATATATGATCCAGACCTGCAACTGTTCAGCTCAAACACTAGCCAACGACAGTACAATGGCAAGCTTACTTTCAGACTCCTCTGTGCTTATTCTTCTTGATGTAAATCTCATCACCAATGCAAAAGTCGGAAGAACAAAGAAGGATTCAAAAGAAGAAGAAGAAGAAGAAGAAGAAGAAGAAGAAGAAGAAGAAGAAGAAGAAAGAAAGAAATAACATATAGGAGAGAAAAGAATAATTATTTCCTCTTATACCATTCACACAATAACTTATCATACATAATGGTGGAAATAAATAAACAACCAGATCAGTTGTTCACATTTACAACTAGACATTGCAAATTTTCTCGTAAAAAAGAGTAACACGAGCCAAGAGGAATTCCGCATTGTGAACTCGGGATGCACGCAGGCTGCAGAGCAAAATCATCAACGGCTCAAAACAATTGTAGTTGACAGCGACTATGCACCGGCCGGCCACCGTACCGGAGCTGCAGTTGCGGTCAACTCCAGCACAGACCCACCAATAAATACTGTACTAGTTTGTGTACGTACGTACGAACGTATAACGAGCACCAATCGTATCCGTATCTACGCCGTATGTATGGATATGACGAAGAAATAATTGGTATGTGTGCCCTCCTCCTCCTCCAATTCCCTGCAAATTATTCACAATTTAATTTCTTTTTTTTCCTTTGAGTCTTTCTTTCTCACGTTGTCCGTGTCATCAATGCGACGCCTGACAAGTCGCCACCGAACTCTTCTAGTACTACCAGCAGGTTCCCGCTCGGGTTCAGCCATGACCGTGGGACGTGGTACCTGAATTTCGCAAAAGAAATTTAAGGTTCAGTTTGGTGTCGTTGTTCTGCTCTATCGAACAGGTCAAAAGAATTCATTGCAGATAGTGATTCATGGAGCAGGTATACTAAAATAGTTTGTTGATCCGGCTTTTTTTTGGTAGTTAGTGTTTAGAATTAAATCTACGAGAGTGGGTAAAAATTGCCCAATCTTGACAAGCGAATGACATACCATCTCTGAGAGAGGTCGCCGCAGTTGCTCTGGCACTTGGTCTCGCTGTACGTGTCAGTGTAGCTGCAGCCGCCGCAGTTGCCGGAGGCCTTGTACGACCAGTACCGGCCGATGTGGTGCCCGTTGACCCAGATCTGGCCCTTGCCCATGCTGCCCATGTCCAGGGCCACCGGAGCATTGCCGGCCGGCGCGTTGAAGTAGGCCTAGAGACCACAGTCACAAGAGCACTTGAGCAACGGATTGCAACATTTCCAGAACTGCAAGTTCAGTAAAATGGCAGTAGAACAGTAGCATTGTGGCAATGTGGATGGTACTTCAGCACTGACCTTGTGCCATGTAAGTGGCTGCTTGCCACTGGCGCTGCCCCACTCGACGGACGAGCTCCCGCTGACGGAGTGCACGCCTAGCGACTCGCCTTTCAGTCCGATCTGCGAGACCCGGAAATCGAGATCAGTATATGCCCCGACGTACATGGCAGGAACAAGGGGGGAAAGATGCAGCCTGAGCAGGTGTGGTGTACCTGATATGTCCATTTCTGATTGCTGAGGTCTCTCTTCCCCTCGTTCAGGCCGGACAGCGTCACCGGGCCGAGAACGCCGACGTTCCAAGTCTCGAAATGGGTCCCGACATTCTGCATGAGAGCCACAGGAGATTGTATATGTTACAAGGGGATGGCCTAAGCTGGAACAGTGTCAATGGCATAGCATTCTGAATTTCTGACCAACTTACAGGGAGACCAACTGCTGCACTCAGGACGGAGATCTTGTTGCTCCCCTGCCACATCTTCACATACCCACTGTACGTCAGCTTCGGGCTGTTGTAACCGCCATAGACAGCGCCTGCGACACGAACACGATGAATTGGTCAGTAAAACCTGCAATCTTGATTTGATAGATTACGAGACATAGTTCAGAAAAAAAGATTCAGTCAATACCATAAGATTGCCCGTTGACGAACACCTGCATCGAGTGCCCAGCAGAGTAGATGGTGAGCTGCGGCCACTGGCCGGACTTCAAGAACTGCTCGTTCGAGTCAATGTTGACACTACAACATCATGCAACCATCAGAGATTAGCAGAGATCAAACGGTTTCAGAAAGAAACGGGGCAGGTGAAGGGTCAGTGAATCGCACTCACTATGTGGTATACCACAGGTAGTCCGACTTGTCCCACGTCATGCTCAGCTGCTCCACCAGGCCGTCCTTGGTGAAGGCGCTCTCGTCCAGCGAGTTCGTCGCCTCGCTGTACGACTGCCAGGAGAAGCCTCCCACCTGGTTCATCTTCGCCGGCAACGACGGCTCCTTCACCTGCGCGATCGTCAGAAAAGTTCATCAGGACGTCATCTGCTTCCATAGAAGATTCAGGCAAGTTTCAGTGTTTTTCGCACCGTCGCGGTGTTGTAGACGGCGGTCTTGCAGTCCGGCAGGATGCTGATGGACCAGGCCGGGAGGTCGTAGCGCTGGCCATTGAACACGACTCTTGCAGGGGAGCTCGTGTGGTAGTTCGACAAGAACGCGGCACAAGCTCCGGTGCTCGACTTGAAGACGTACGCCTGAAACAAAATTTGATCACTCTGTGAGCAACTTCGAATCTGCCACTTCTGCTGGGTACTTCCGCGTAGAGATGTAACAAGATTGATCGACCTTCTCGTAGTTCCCAATGTTCTGGATTGTCGGGTCGCCGGCGACCAGCGCAGGCTCCGCTTGCTTGATGGCCTTGTGCAGGTCCCTCAGGTGACCCCATTTTGGCTGCCTAAGCAGACCTGAAAATCGTGCCATGTGGTTTCAGATTAACTGAGACGGTGTCCAAAAATGTCTCAATAATGCAGCACTTTCCACTAATCTTCATTTCTGAAAGGAAAGAATCTACTCAATCTGGCACAAAAGCGCAACAACTGCGTACCGTATTCATCGATAGGCGCGTCGTAATCGTAGCTCGTCGCGATGAAGGGGCCACCGGCTGTCCGGTCAAAATTCGTGCCTCCATGGTACTGAAAAGGGAGCATACGTAAATATCATTATCCCTTGACAACTCAAGCATCTACCAATAACACAACTACTCATGCGACCAAGTGAGTGCGTGACCCATGTGGTAGCCATCAGTGCCTCACCATGTAGTAGTTCACGAAGGAGCCGCCCTTCTGAATGAACCTCGCCACGGCGAAGGCCAGGTCCTCCACCGGCCGGTGCGGCACCGCGCCCCCGAAAGCCGTAAACCTTGACGCATCACACAGTAACACCGGTTGGATCGATTTGATCATGTATGTCAATGTTGCAACATATACTGACGATTTCAGCGTTGTTTGTTGGAATTTGATGCATCAAACTTACCAGCCGCTCCAGGCCTCGGTCCACATGGAAGGCTTGCTGTTCGAGTTCGGGGTGAAGTCGTCGCAGTAGAACCCATTGCAGGTGTTTATCTGCATGCCGCCATCGATCAGCCATGGTGCAAGGCAAGAATTACACACAAGAACAGAAAAAAGAGAGAAAAGAACATATATATTTTTCTCAAAAAGAGGGGAAAGAATAGTATAAATTGGGACTTGTATGATTGTTTGGCACCAGCAAGCAAAGTTGGCAACTTTGCTGGAAAGGTGGGGTGGTGGTAGTGATGTCCTGACCAAAGCATGTGGTGCGAGAAAAGTACAATGGTTAAATTAGTATGTTTTATATACTAGAATGTCTCAAGCTTGAACACAGCGGATTCGCTCATCGTCATGGTGGTAGTTACCACGGGGTCGGGGGCGTCGTCCTGCTTGCACATGACCCACGGCACGCCGGCGTTGGTGGCGACGGCCATCTTGGCGGCCCAGTTCGCGTACGGCTTCGCGCCGCTGCCCATCACCGACTCCATCGGCCCGTACTCGTTCTCCACCTGGATTAGTTCGATGCATCGATCACAAACATCACGTTGCAGAACGAAGATGACTGATCAATGTGCTCATCGAGTGAAAAAAAGAAAATTCAGGTTTTTACCTGAGCGAGGATGACCGGACCGCCCTGCCACTCGAAGAGGCCCTCGGACTTCATCATCGACACGATCTTCTCGACGAACGTCTGCATCGCCGCCTGCGTCGAAAACATGGCGAAATCAGACCCAAAATCCAAACTGTGCAACAGTGGAAGAAACCAAAGTCGTGCTGTGTTTATTTGCATCTTTTGCCAGTACCTTGAATGGACCATTGTCCGTCCTGAAGCTAATGCCGGGCACGTACTTGAGCCAAACAGGAAATCCACTGCAACATCCAAACCAAAACAACCAGCAGGGAATTGCGAAGGTTTAAGCCAAGAAACTAAGAAGAAGCAACAAGAATGCAGGGCAAGAACGAAAAGCTGGCAAGATTACTGCTGCTGCTGCATTATTACGTACCCGAAGTTCCACTCGGCGCAGACGTAGGGGCCGATGCGGAGGTGGACGTAGAGGCCGGCCTGCTTCACGAGCTTGACGAACCGGACCAGGTCGTAGCGGTCGCTGAAGTAGTACTGCCCCTGCACCGGCTCGTGGCCGTTCCAGAAGACGTAGCTCTGTATCACGTCCAGGCCGCCGTCCTTGGCCTTCTGTATCAGGTCCGGCCACATCTGACGACAGGAAACGCGGGGATTATCGCTTTGTCAGCCGAGTCTGAACTCTGAACTGTTGTGCTTGTTGTTGTTGCGTGTGTCTGTGTATACCTCGGGGGTGCTGCGTGGGTAGTGGATGGAGCCGGACATGAGGATGCGGCGCTGGCCATTGATGACGAGCGACCTGTGGTCGTAGGAGACGGCGGCATTGACCGGAGAATCGACTGCGGCCGCTGCGACGAGCAGGAGGAGGAGGAGTGCGCCGCCGGACATGGTGGCGCCGCCTAGCTAGGCCGGCCTGGGGCCCAGCTCTTGGTTTGTCTCTCTTTGCTCGGAGTGTGTGAACCAGTGCAGCTTCTTGGCTTCTTGGAGAGGCAATGGAGAAGAGAAGGAGGAAGGCGAGTGGGAGGGGAGGGGTGGCGATGGGCTTATATGTGCTGATGACGATGAGTCTACCAATTAGCGATGGATGGACGGACGGCAGTGGGAATGTGCTGTTGATTTTGGATTCTTTTTTGCTTGTTTAACTGCTCCGTTTGACCTTTTTCCCTCCCTTTTGGATTACTTGATCTTGTTTACCATTGAAGAAGAGTAGAAGAGCGGGAGAAACAGAGGATGGTGAAACGTGAAGCGGAAGCAGAGGACTCTGCGGCGTGGTTTTACTGATGCTGACAAGGGAGGGAAAGGGATAGGATAGGGAACTGCCACACAATGGCACTGTAGTTATTTTTTTTAAAAAATAGTCTCTGACTATCTTTTTTTTTTTTGCAAATCTAACTATCTCTCTAAGTTCGACAGTGTTGCTTACCATGCTACAGGAGCTCGGTAAGTGCTGCCGTGCTACCGGCTGAGCCGCAGTTAGCAGGCTACTGCCGAGCCCCCCACTCGGTGGGGAATTAATGGCATTAATTTCCATAATTAGTTACTAATTAAATACAATTATCATTAATTAAGCATACATATTGATTAAAATGGAGGGCAACATTACTTCCTTCGTTTTTTACTTGATTTTTTTGACTTTTCACAATCTTCAAAATACGACTTTGACCGCTATTTTTATAACTTTGTAATAGAATTATAATGTCATGAAAGTATTTTTAATGATAAATCTAATAATATAATTTTCATATAGCCAATCTAGATAGTTTTAAACTTATTGGTAGTCAAACTTTAAAAACTTTGACAGCACAGATTTTAGAAAACTAAGTAAAAGAGAACTGAGCGAATATATCATTAAAGCAAAGGCAAAAGGAGCCATCACGTTCGCTTCCAAGGGGTAGAAATCCTCATATTAAACAAAGAAAAAAAAGAGAAATATCTATACTGTTGATTGTGGTGAGTCCAGATTATAACAATTAATACTAAAATAGAGAGTCCATATCAAGTACAATCCAAACAATAACTGAAATTCAGAATAAAAATAAAAATTAGCAATTTGATTTCCACACAAATTCCTAAGTTAACCCACTGAATAAAATAATTTGGAATAAATATTAAATAAAAATTAACAATTCGATTTGTATATGAATTCCAACAAAAAATAAGTAAAATTCAGAATAAAAACAAAATAAAATTAGTCATTTGATTTCGATATGAAATCCAAAGCAATACCTTTAAAAACTGTAATCAGAATAAATATTTTAAAAAACTAGAAATTGGATTCACATATGAATTCAAACTAAAAAACTGAAATCTAAAATAGAAAACAAGTTGCAATTTAATTTCTATATAATTTCAAAGTAAAATCCTTAAATAATTGAAACTCATAATAAATTAAATAAAATTATCAATTGGGTAAAACAATTAGCAATTAGATTTGCAAATTGATTCCAACCAAAAAATTGAAATCTAAAATAGAAAAAAGAAAACTTGCAATTTAATTTCCATACAATTTCGAAGTAAAATCCTTAAATAACTAAAATTCAGAATAAGTTAAATAAAATTAGTGATTTGGTTTCCATACAAATCCTAAGCAAAGTCCCTAGATAAATATAATGCAAAATAAAAATTCAATCAATATTAAAAAAATTGAAATTTAGAAAAAAATTAAAAAATTGATGTTGTATGAATTTCCCTAAAGGGCTATAATTTCAAAGAAAGAATAAATAAAAATTAACAATTGGATTTGTATACAAATTTCAACAAAACATAATTGAAATTTGGAGCAAAAATAGAGGAAAATTTTAATTTGATTTCCATACAATTGCAAAGTAAAATCCCTAAATAACTAAAGTTCAAAATGAATTAAATAATATTAGCAATTCGATTTGTATATGATCTCCATTGAAAAACAAATGAAATTTTAATAAAAATAAAAGTTGTAATAATGATATCGTGAATAGCATTGGATGAGACCACAAAAGAGTGCAATTGTGTCGATTTATCAAACAAATGACATTGACCCATCAGGAAATGAAGAGCTGAGGTGATAGTAGGGGAGATGAGGATAATGTCGTGCTGTCCACCTTAGCCATTCGACAAGGACAATGTCATGCTACCCACCGAAGTCATTGATGAGTAAGGCCCAAGTCAAAGGGGTCAAAGGCCATGATGATGAGTGATTAGCATTAGTATTATTGAAGAAGTCAGTATATAAGTAAGCTCGATAATAGGAAAGGTTTGTTAGAGAGGAGGTGAAGCTTTATATTAAAGATGAGTTATAAGGATATAGAGTCATCAGGTAGCTTGAAGCGTGTCATCACTAGTGAGGGGGGGGGGTGATGTCACGATGGCGAGAAGATTCTCCATATCGTTAGATAGCGACTAAAGTAGGCATACTGGCCGGTGCTCTTTTACATAACTAGAAACAGTAGACTACGACCACGACAGTACAAGCACCACGACTATGGAAGAACAACAACAGATGGTAGTCCGATCATCCTTGTGATGGTTGGTCTGATCGGCCATGTGATGGATTGTCCGATTGGCTGGTCCGAACGACAGACTTCGACCACATCTGGTTTTGATCACGTCCGACTTTGACCATATCTGGTTTCGACCACATCCAACTTTGACCACATCTGACTTTGACCATGGTAGGTAATCGTAGATTTTGACCTCGAACAGTGAATCGGTCATAAGCAACATTTAACCAGTCATAAGCGATAGTGAACTAGTCTTAGCTGCAGTTAACTGGTCAAAGGTCGTAAGGTCATTGGCTACAATAACCGGTCGATGGTCATAGCTAAAGTATTTTTCCATGGTTGTAGCTACAATACCTGGTCGATACTCGATAGTCGTAAACTTTACTAGTCAATACTCGATACTCGATAGTCATAGACTTTACTGGTCGATACTCAATAGTCGTAGACTTTACTGGTCGATACTCGTAGACTTGCGGTTTGCTGTCGTTGTCTTAGGCTTTTCGATTGGTTGTCGTAGGCCTCGCGATCGGTAGTCAAAGGCTTTACGATCAGTTGTCGTAGGCTTTATGATCGATACTTGTAGACTTCATGGTCGGTTCGAGTACTTCAATTATTGATATCTTTGAGTACTCATGTTAGGCCAGTGGTATGACTGGTTGGTGGTGATCGGAGGAAAAATACTTGAAGGATTCGGTACCCGAAATATGGAAGCGCTCGATGGTCAGATGGTCATGGTACTCGGTAGTCAGAAGGACTCGATACTTGATAGTCATGGTTTTTGTGATCGTGGTCAGTGATCGGTTGTCAGAGACTTGTGGTATGCGATCAGTACTCGTGGAGGGTAGTCTATGCGGTACTCGGTGATCAATGGTACAACGAATGGTTGGAGATTGGTAGTCGTAGGCTTAGCGATCTAGTGCTTTAGTCATAGCGATCGATATGTGGTAGTTGGTACTCGATGGTTCTATGGTCGATAGCGATACTTGTTATTTACGAGTGTTCTAAGTGATGGTATTTACTGAGTACTTGTGTTAGAGTACTCGATGAGCTAGTGACCAATCTTGCATAGCGGTTGTAACCAGTCATAATGAGTGGTATGAAGTTGGTGATTTCTAGAGAGCATGAAAATTGTGGTCATGGATGACCTGTTGGTGTTCGTGGTTAGTTTGGTTCTTGTCTATTGATAGACAAGGATAAGTTATACGTGTGTGTGCTAATGTCGGTCAAGTTGTGGAGAAATTGTACCAGAAAAATATTTCTATGGTCTTTGTATGTTTAGGTGGGCGTGGAGATGACCATGGTCGGTGACGAGGAGAACTGGGACTAGGATGGGGAAGTCTGAGGTTCAGGTGGTTGAGGATGTCACGTGAGGTGGTCGAGCTCATGCTGGAGCAATGGAGATCAAAGGTGATGATGCATGAAAAGGTACGAGAGGTGTGATCCCAGAGGCTTTGACGCATGAGGATGATGCGTGATGGAGATATGGAAGGTGCGGTCCTGGAGGCTTCGACACGTGATGATGATGCATGATGCAGATACAAGAGGTGCTGTCTTGGAGGCTTCGTCATGTGATAAGATTGGAAACTTTTTGGAAAGAGTCCGTAACGGGAAGGATTAGAGATATTGAAAAATATGTGTTTGAAAGGGTTTTGGGTCCCTTGATTTTTGGAAGAGATAGGATTGCATGTCTAGATTGTTAAGGACATGGTTTGAGATGTCCGTGTTTGAACTTTGAAGTGAACATGGTTTAAGACTCTAGCATATAAAAGCAAGTAGAGGCTAAGAGTTTCAGTCGTAGCTTTGAGGAGGCTTTTTTATGCTAGGTTTTCTTGGGGTGTCGTGAGGGTGCTTTGTAGACATAAACATAATATAGAGGCAAAATATCAGATTAGTTCTCGAAGAAAGAAATCGCCTCTAACATTGTTTCATTGTCTTAATCGAAATACAACGAGTTTTTCTGAGCATCGCTTTGCTATATTCTCGTTTGTGTGCTAACACATCACGATCTTACATGTCACAATCTCAGTGTTGTCTTCAGAGTATTCTCGTTTGAGTGGTCCAAGCGTTCGAGTGGCTGAAGCCTTCGAGCGAAGGGAGATTATGACCATGTGCAAAGGCGGTCGTAGCGAGTAGTCAAACGTTTGAAGCATTCATAGAGCACACGTAAAGGAGGTCAAGCGAGCAGACAAACAACTCTAAATAAAATAAATGTGATCTAAATTCTCAAGCTCATAACCTATTATTTCAAGGAATCTCTCGTAGAGACTTTGATCGTATAGCTCATATTAATTCTGCTCACCTAATTTGGAACGACTAAGATCAAGAAAATGCGTAAAAATTTGTATCAAAAATAGTATTATGATTTTGCTATGAAGTCTGGTGGATCTATTGATGATCTTTTTGCTTGGTTTGAGAAAATCTTGAGTGATTTATGTGGTGTTAATGTTACTCCCTCTAATGAAGATAATGCAACTAAAATTTTGAGGTCTTTAGGTTCTGAGTGGTTGATGATTGTCGCAACTATTAATCAAACTATCGATCTAGATACTATAACCATGGATGATCTTTATTCTAGATTGAAAACCTATGAGCTGGGAGCTTTGCCATCTAAGATTGAGAAATCTTCATCTTTAGCACTTGTAACTAACCCTGTGCAGGTTGCTTCGTCGAGTACTTTGTCATGTGGTTCTTTGTCTGCTTTGTCTTCTTTTTTAGAGGAACAATTCGAGCAACTTCTTGAAGATGATTTGGTATTGATCTCCACACGATCATACAAGGCACTCAACAACGTGAAGATGAGAAAGTGAGGAGACGCTTTAGGCTCAATCAGATGAATTGCCCCACGCTCAAAGGAAAAGTGACCAGGAAAGACAGAAATTATCATCATCGACCATCCAAAAATAGCACCAAGGGAGAAAATTTCCATCGCAATATTGCTGAAAAAGTTTTCTCAGCCATCGAGCGCCTTGACTTGAGCGATGTGGATTTTGAGAATTGTGACAACGACAACCACGATGATGATGATGCCAAAGGTAAGAAGAAGAATACCGATGACTTCAAGGGTATGTGCTTCATGACAAACAGCAAAAACGATGATGACTATAGCTATCCGGATGAGGTAAGACCGTCATATGACCAGCTTGAAGATAGTCTAGTTAAACTTGCTATTGGATTGAAAAAGACCAAAAAGAAATTGAAATAAAATAATCTTGTTGTTGAAAATCTTAATTCAGAAGTTGCTAGGCTAAGAGTTTTGGTTCTAGATGACAAGTCATCTTCTTCATGCACTAACTTGTTAATTGAGCTTGATAATGTTAGATATATTCATATAAGTTACATGGATAAATTTGACTCTCTTAATGCTGAACATGAGAAACTGCATGCTTACTTTGCTCTTGGTACAACTATCCATGCTTATGTTCTTAATGATTTGCTTATTACCAAGAAGAATTTGAAAAAGAGAAAAGTTGCTCTTGTCGCTAGTTCGCTAGTTCAATCTTTCTTTGCTAAGAATGTTAAGTCTAGCGAACCCTCTCCATGTAAAAGATGTGAATTGCTTGAATCTAGACTTAATTCATCTCAGGAATCAATTTAACAAATACTTTATCATGAGACACTTTCCTGCTCTAACTATCTTAAGCATAAAATAAAAGTAGAAGACTTGACTAGACAACTTAACAATTTTGCTAAAAAAGAAAGATTGGCTCAGTCTAGTGTTTCTAAGAATTTAGTGAATGAACCTGATAAATGCACAACCTGTCATGCTTTGACTAAGGAAAATGAGTGTCTTAAAAACACTTTGGAGGGATTTTCTTTTGTTAAGAAAAATTTAAACTTGATTCTAGATCAATCAAAAACAAGTGTAAAAAACATGGTGTAGTATTTAATTTTGTTGAACATGCTAAGAATAATCCTCCTAAGGTTGTTAAGCTTCTTGAACAAGGAAAGATTGAAGTAAACTCTGAGCCAAAATTAATTGTGTTTAAATCTGCTGGGATAGCAAAGGACCTCTCTACCAAAGCAGGTGTTGTGAAGTCAACAACTATGACTTCTCATCAAGTCAAGTATCAATGTACTCATTGTGGTAGAGATGGTCATGTAGTTTAATTTTGCTTTCGAAAAGCTAAGAAAGAAAAGAGAGATAGGCTAAGAAAGCATTCTCAAGTGGAGACTGCAAGCTCCCAACTATCGCTTTGCTCCCTCTAACCGATCATTTGTAGGTCCTCACTCTACTCTCTCTAATGAATCGTTTGTAGGCTCAGGTTTGGGAGTTTTGCCACAGGACCAGTCAGACCAGCTTTCTCTTGTGGCCAAAACAGTGTAGTCGGATCATTGTTTCGACCAGCATTACAAAGGCAATTCAATTGATTTTGACCAGTGCTTGCTACTCAGTTAGACCGGTTAGGGGTCAGACCAGCTTTACCTAAGTTGTCGGATTGTTTTCGACTAGTGATGTCCATGCGATCCGACCAATCAGCGGTTAGACCAGCTTTGCTTAGGAGGTCAGACCGCCTCGTGGTTGAACAAGTTTCTCAATGACCGTCTAGTTAAAATTTGTCAGATACTAATGCTTCACTTAAATCTTTATCAGTGTCTGCTATTGCTCCTGTTCATCATATGTCACAGTACTAGATTCCTAAGTCTTATTTCACTAACCCTAGTACTGTGAGATAGACGTTTCCTTTGATGTAAGACTAGCTAACATGGGATATAGAACATGCATTTCATTGGGTTCCAGCCTTTTACATCATTGTTCGATTGGAATACCTGATGGTTTTTCACTTCCTTTGATGACTCCTAAGAGATTTCACCTTTTGATTAGACCATGTGGAAAAGGTGATGTTATCCTACATCTGGAGGTGATGTTATCCTACATCTGGTTGAGTCAGATTTTTAGTTTGCTCATTATTTTCTAAAAGCCACTTGATTCTTCTCGCTTTGGTCTTTTGTGAAGTAATTTGGGTATGTTGTATCTTTTGGGATTATTATGAGGGAGTGCTTGTGGTTTAAAAGATTTAGAGGTTTTGTTTATTATACTTGTTAAATAATACATCAGTCCAAATCATTGAAATTAAATGAGTAGTAGAGCTATCTTTATTATATTTACTCATTTACTTTGTAGCTTTGATCATGACAGGTTGTAATCAATGTGCTATATTTGAATTAAAACATGATATGACTAAAAGACTTTGACTAGATTGATTGTAGATAGCACCTTATGATATTCATTGAAAAGGATTAGTTTGATTGTGAGTCTTATTTTAAATCTTGGCTATGAGGCTAGTATGTTTCTTGTTGCAATCTTTTTATATACACTCAGTAAGGCATGCTATTAAAAAAATGATGAGAAAGAAAAGATGGAAAAGTTGTATGCTCCAAGTATTCAATGGTTAAACAAAAGAGAAAGTACAAAATATGCTCAAATAAAAAGAAGTATGCTTCAAGCATGTCACCATTTAAAAGAAGTTTGCTACAAAGAATGTATCATGAAAAAAAGTATACTTCAAGCATGCCACATGCTTAAAAATTATCTGTGGAGTAATAAGTTGTTATATCAGACTGCTAGCTCATCTAGATTTAAAATTTGCTTCACTTTAATCTTTGACTTTTCATTGTGATATCTCATTGTGCTCTTTATAATTAGTTTGGTAATTGTTGAGAGGACTGTCATCAATATAAATTTCATAATCATGTTGAAAGACTTGTTTTGATCTTGCTATATGGTATACGACTTTATATGATCTAGGTAGCTCTATTAAAAAAGATGGCTTGTTCAAATTATTAAATCAAGAGTAAATTGCACTTTGCACCAAGTAAATTGTCACTGGTTTCACTTTGCACTAGGTTTTACACATACTTTCACCTTGCACCAGGGTGGAGCAAATGTTGTTTCACTTTGCACCAGGGTCTTGATTTCGACTATGGCCCCGAGTTCGACCATGGCCCTCTTCGACCACGACTTCAAGTTCGACCAAGATTTGACTTTGACCATGGCGTCTACTTCGACCATGGTCCCCTTCGACCATGACCCCTCGACCATTGCTTCGACGTTGACCACGGCCCTGGCTTTGACCACGGCTTCAACTTCGACCATGGCTGCGGCTTCGACATTCCACCCTAGTGCAAAGTGAAACAAGTGACAATTTACCTGGTGCAAAGTGCAATTTTACCTTAAATCAATGCAAAGTGACTTGTATAATCTACAAAGCTTCTTAATTTTTACTCTCATTGCTCCTTAGAATTATTCTTTGTCTGAATTTATTAATGATTACATTGCCAAAGGGGGAAAATTGGAGTGTTTGGAAAAAAATGGGAGAAATAATTGCTCTCTCTTGTTGAGGGGGAGTTTGTCTAAGCCGTCGAGTGTTTTTGGTCTGCAGCTTTGAATTTTTCTTTTTGCAAATTTCTCATTCAAGAGTTTTTGAGTGTTGTCAATGTATTTATTAAGGGGGAGATTGTTAGACCATGTTGTTGTCATGGATTTTTTTCATGATGAATAATTGACTTTTATGTTGCATTGAAATTTGCATTCAGGAAAGTTTCAGTCGGTACTCTCTTACATAACTGGAATCAGTAGACTATAACCATGGCAGTACGAGCACCGCGACTATGGAAGAACGACCACAGATGGTAGTTCGATCGGCCTGGTGATGTATGTTCCGATCAGCAGGTCCGAATGGTAGACTTCAACCATGGCAGACTTTGACCACGGTAGACTTTAACCATGTCGGGTTTCGACCACATCCGAACAGGTAATCATAAATTTTGACCTCGAACAGTGAATTGATCGTAAGCAACATGTAACCAGTTGTAAGTGACAGTGAACGAATCTTAGCTACAATGAACCAATCGGAGGTCGTAAGGTCATCGGCTAGAGTAACTGGTTGATAGTCATAGCTATAGTATTTTTCCATGGTCGTACATACAGTACCTGGTTGATACTTGATAGTCGTAGACTTAACTGGTCGATACTCGATATTCGTGGGTGTGGAGATGATCATGGTCAGTGAAGAGGAGAACCGAAACTAGGATGGAGAAGTCTGAGGTCCAAGTAGTTAAGGATGTCACACGAGATGGTCGGGCTCATGCTGGAGCACATGGAGATCAAAGGTGATGATACGTAGAGAAGATACATGAGGTGAGGTCCTAGAGGCTTCGACATGTGAGGATGATGCATGATGGAGATATAGGAGGTGCAGTCTCGAAGGCTTCGACACGTGATGATGATGCGTGATGAAGATACAGGAGGTCCTGTCTTGGAGGCTTCGTCGTGTGGTGAGATTGGAAACGTTATGAAAGAAGTCCGTAACGGGAAGGATTAGAGATATTGGAAAACCCGTGTTTGAAAGGGTTTCAGGTCCCTTGATTTTTGAAAGAGTAGGATTGCATGTCCAGGTTGTTAAAGACATGATTTGAGATGCTCGTGTTTGGGGTGAACATGGTTTAGAGCTCCAGCATATAAAAGCAGGTAGAGACTAAGGATTTTAGCCAAGGCTTTAAGCAGGATTTTTGTGCTAGAGTTTTTAGGAGTGCGGTGAGGGTGCTTTGTAGCAGTAAATATGATATAGAAGTAAAATATCAGATTAGTTCTCAAAGAAAGAATTTGCCATCGACATTGTCTCATTGTCTCAATCGAAGCACGGTGAGTTTTTCTGAGCATCGCTTTGCTATGTTCTCGTTAGTGTGCTAACACATCGCGATCTCTGTGTTGTCTTTGGAGTGTTCTCATTCAAGCGATCGAAGTGTTCGAGGTACAGAAGCTTTTGAGTGGAGAGAGATTTCAACCACGTGCACGACGGTCATAGCGAGTGGTTGAAGAGAGCGGTCGAACAATCGAAGTGTTCATCGAGCACACGTAAGGAGGTCAAGTGAGCAAACAAACAACTTGTGGTTGAAATCTACATCCGATAATTTAGATTGCTTTTATTTTGGTTTGAGATTTGTTTTTTAGGTATCAAAAGGCGGAAGCAATCATTCAACCCCCTCTGATTGTGCCATACGATCCCACACTAGACACCTCATCATAGACAATTCTACAGAATCTATCAGTATTAAGCTGCATTGTAGTTATCTCAGATAATTTTACTAGCATGATTGTCTATGTTGCATCTAATAGTAAGAACCATTGGTGATTACCTACTTATCACATATTATTTTTTTTACATAAATTATCTATGATATATCACAGATAGTTTATAATAAAAACCGTATGTGATGTATGGACTTATCACAGGAGATTTTTGTGAAAAGCCATCAATGATACATCCTAGATGGTCTTTTTACAAAACCATCGGTGATGATTACTTATCACAGATGGGTTGTGAATGAAAGCATATGTGATACTCACTGCGTTATTAAATACCCTCATCTTGACAGATATTCTGTCTGTTAGGTGGCGGCTTTGAGACAATTTGGTGAAAGGAGACTGGAGATTTGGAAGGGTGCTTGTGCATCCATTTATTCTTGGTGATCTAAGGTTAGTAATTGGTACTATATATAATGAAATACATTATATTCTAGTTATATCTGCATACTTTTTAGTTGCACGGAAAGAGAGATCTAGCTTGTTAGTTTTTGCTCCAATTTAAGAGTCGGTCTCACTCCTATCTACTTTAATGCTTATTGGATTGGTTCATGAATCATAGTTAGCTACTTTAGATGGACAAATTATGGTGAATGACAATTGTGTGTAAGAGTGTACGTGTATGTATTGGCTATCTTGGAGAGTATTAATCTAATTTAACATTAATTTGTTATATGCATCACGTAGATGGACCAAAACTGGATGTAAATTGAGAACTGTATGAGTGAAGAGAACATTGATGACATGTCTACTTTTAGAAGAGCTATCGAGCAGGATATGTTGAAGAAAGGGATGAAATTTATGCACTGTCCATATGTTGATTGCAAGAATCTTACATTGATTGCAAGAATCTCAAGATGTTTACCAATTCAGCGTAGATAGAAGCACACTTGATTCGAAGGGGTTTCAAAAAGGGGTATGCATGTTGGAGCTGTCCAAGTGAAGAGCAGATTATACAGGAAAGTAGTAATATCGTTAGGGGAGAAAACGATATACCAGATGTTGATTGTTCTTTCGATGAGGATAGGTTGCATGATGATAAACTGGATCAGATGTTGCACAATTTGGGAGCTCAATTACGTACTTTTCAAGATCCCCTTATTTTAATACTTTTGGGTCCAACTTACACATGATGTAAAGGTTGACAAGTATGGCATCACTACTATGGACCTCAAATGTGTCAGATAGAAAGATAAACCACTCGTACTCGCTAAGCAAGTTATTCAAATTTTTTATGTAACGGACCCGGCGAATAAGAACCGCAATATAGTTCTTCATGGAAAAAGAAGGATTGGTGGAGTTGAGAATGTCATGGATGAGGAAGAGTACAATCAATTTGATGAGTTACCTACATTCTGAGACAACATCAGGCATGAGAAAGAACCCAATGAGGAAGCTAACTGTATACCCGTCGATCATTGTGAAGGGCTATTTTTTTTTGAAGGAAATAGCCAAGTGGAATTTTGAGTTGTAATTCACTTTGAGTTGTAAATCACATTGAGTTGTAGTTCACTTATCTGTCATTTATCTAGAATCTGTTTGCTTGTTTTTAGAGGGCATGGTTAGCATTTCCTGAGGCTAGCCAAAAAATAGAAATTTTTTTAGCTATACAAAGAACTATCACAGATGGTTTCTAACATAGAACTGTTGTCTCTGATATGTAGACCATCATATATAGGTTTTTTTGTATTAACATTGTGTGATATGTTGGAAATCACAAACGGTTATTTTTAAAAACCATCTATGTTGTGACTTATCACAAATAGGTTTTTGTAGTAACCGTTTATGATAATATTCTTCTATATATACAGGCACTTAGGGCGAAAACCTAATTCACTACTCCTGCACACACTTAGATTTTCCTCAACGCACCCACGCCTTCTCAACTTTCTTCACTGTTAGATCCGAGCTTGCTCAACTTCCTCCGCTGCCTCCCTCGTCACCCACATTTGACACAGGGTAGGGCGACATCAGCGACGACTGGATTGATCTAAGCGACTGCCATCCCTTCTTCCTATCCTGGTCTTGTTCCCCTCCCTCACCTTAGGGTGAAGTTCTTGTGAGAACCGAAGGTATGGATCCCAAATCCCACTTCTTTATATCAAATCACATGGTAATGTAGGTGATTCGTGCTTGTTGTTGCTAGATTTGGCTGTCACATAATTTTTTGGGCAAAAAGGTAGATCTGGGAGAAAATCCCATTTGTTTTGTTACATAATTTTTGTTGTGCTTGTTGTTGGTAGCCAATGTTCATGTACATTGTGGTTGTGTAGGTCGTTATTTTCTCCATATGAGTAGTTTATCATAGTACTAAGGATTCCTAGTCTAGTGAAATATGCCAATATTTATGCTTACAACTCACTATAATTATTTTTTATAAGATAACTGAAATTTGCCATTGATCATTCTCAAATCTCACTGCCTTGAGTAGTTTACACTGTCGTGATTTTTTATATTGGAATATTAAGAATTAATTTGATACTCAGTAGTAATGTTAAGAATTAATTTGATACTCAGTAGTGTTTAATCTCAGTGTGTACTATATATGGCACTTATGAATTGTAGATCGACAAGACATGCATATGTGACAACCTTACATGTATACGCATAATTAATAGACTAATTTAGTTAGTCTATTAATTAGGTTAGTTCACTGAGCTTAGAAGCTGCAATATATGCTCATGAAAATTAAGTGTATATATGGTAGCCACCTAATCCCTTGTTTCTTTGAAAAATGATGTTCGTTGAAATCAAGTACATTCAATCTAAACAAACTCTCGAACGTTCGAGGACAGCTCTCCACCTTTTTAATAATAGAGGCCATTGACTCGAAAGTGTGCTGACAAATAAGTTGATGTCAAACAAAAGGGAGAGTCATATAGATAATTCAGTGCAAGACGTGCATGGAGGCATACATATAAATTATAGCTAGGGGTGGAAAATGGTAACAGATAATTCATTTTATCCGATATTCGTATCTGAGAAAACGCGAATGTGGTAAGCAAAATCCGTATTCGAAAATGTTCATATTTGTATTTAAGAATATTCGTATTCGTATTCATATTCGAGAATATTCATATCCGCATTCGTATTCGAGACTATTCAATTTGTATTCGATCCGTTTCTAGAACCCATGAAAAATCAGTACGAATTTTGTGATTCAAAATTTGAATTTAGGCGATTTAAAACCGGTAACCAGTCAAAAACCGGTGAAAAATCGGCAAAACCGCTAGGAATCCATTTTATCCGATATTCGTATCCGAGAAAATCCGTATTCAAAAATATCTGTGTTCGTATTCGAGAATATTAGTATCCATATTTAAGAATATTCGAATTCGTATTCATATTCGTTTTAAAAATATAGATTCGTATTTGTATTTGAGACTATTCGATCGTATCAGATCCGTTTCCACCCATAATTATAGCCCATATCAACTTGATTAGTGCTTGGACTGTTGGACAAGGTCATCATGGTGACTATGAACATGAACTGTTCCATGATTGTAGACCAATTGCGACGTTGAAGAGAGATGCCTGAAGGGCGCATCATTGTCTACGAAGAATACTCTTCTATGGATACTCTTAGCTAATATTAATTTTTTAGTTGAATATGTTTCTTAGTGTAAAACATCTAAAATTTAGTCGCACAAATTTCATTGTTTTTTACATCTTCTGAGAGAAAATAGGAATACACTAAAAAATCTCAGAAAAGCAAAAAAATCCAACCCTTACTCCAGTGCACCCTAATGAAAACTAAACTACAACAACCATCGGATGTCATTAGAAAAGAGATAAATATACTATAATCTCTACTCCTTAAAAACACGAGTTGGTGGTCGTCGGTGCGTTCTCCACTCTTCTCTCTGTAGCCATCCGATTTGATCTGGACCGTCCGTCTCTCTCCCTTCTGTCTCTCTCACAATCTAACCACCCCTCCCCACCACTTTCCCCAACTCGTGCATTTCGCTAGGCTTCACCCTTCCTCATGCCGCTTGAGCATCTCCTCCTCCCCGATCGCTACTCCGATCTCAACCTCTCTCCTCCCCAATCTCCACTTCGATCTCAACCTCTCTCCTCCCGCCACCACCATGGACGAGTCCATTGTTAGCCAGGTAACCCACCCTTCTCCTTCCTACTTCACGCCACTCTTGTTGCTACGCTCGCTTCCCCCACTCCCCTCCCTCTCACTTGGATACGGCATGTCTCGGCGATTGTAGATATTGGAGAAACAGGTGCTGTCGGTGGCCAAGGCGGTGGAGGACAAGTTGGACTAGGAGATCGTTGTGCTTGACCGCCTCGACCCAGACTACATTGAGGCTATCTGGGAGCACCAAATCCAGCAGATGTGTTGCGTCTGCAACGCCTTCCTGGACCCAGCCATGGACTAGGAGGATAGGATACATCGGTGTCATGGACAGGGATGAACGGATTCACCCCATCTCCTCCCCCCACATCTCTTCTGTGCCGTGGCTAGGAACAGCTAGATACAGTAGTGTTGTGTGCGGAAGGACGGGATGTGGTTGCGCCATGGATGAGGACGGGTGAACGGACCCCTTCCTCCAACTTCCCCACCTTGCCCTTCTTTAGCGACAGCAGGGCCGCCTCCCCGAACCACATCAAGCTTATGGTCTGAGAGTGCGACCGCCGCTACATCTTCTTGATGACTACATCCCCAATGCTATGGGCATTGATGCCACAGATATTGCCTCCAATGCAAACTATGATGTCTAGTCGCCCGGGGCTGCACTCGCCAACATGGGTGATGCCGACAGTGCATTCGTGGGCTATGACCTCGATGCCTTCAGGTCTGTACGCTTTTGCCTGCCTTGTGAGGTCATCTGTTTCTTTGTTGTTTGATACACCAAGAAGATATCGTCTTAATCTTCCCCCTCATAGTTGCAACACCATCGGAGAAGGAGCGATGCTCAGAGTCAGAGGAGAGGGGCAGAATGGGGCAGCTACCGTGCAGCGAGGGCTCGACGTTCTGGTTCACGCATGCGGAGGTGGTGGAGATAAGTCCTGAACATTCTTAGCGAAGTATGGACAATCGCAATGGCAAAGCCGGCATCACAGGTGTTCGTGCACTGGATTAGCATGGCTGATGGGTGGGCGAAGCTTGAGTGCATCAGCCGCCCCCTCGGCGGTGACCTCGACTGCTCTGTCGGCTTCATCCACCTCAACGACCTTAGCCAGGTATCCCCAGCCAAAAAATTATCTCTTTGATTTCTTCTGATCTACGTGCTCCCTAAGAATTTCTCAATTTATCAGATGTGTACTTCACTATAGATTTTAGTTGAGATCTTGTTCCTTCCAATTTGTCGGTATATTGTTTGGGTGCTATTGTGTTTCTCAATTTGCTATATGGAATCAGGGATAAACCACAAACTCATCGATATATGGCTTGGATAAGGTCAATGTTGTGGAGAGGTGCTCTTTATTGCATGATTTTGTGGATCCATAATTCTAATCCCTTTATGATCATGTGATTTGATATGTTGTTTGGCTTCAGAACTTCGTGTAGCTGTGTAGAGGTTTGGGGCTTATTGTCTTTTTTATGCCCATGTTTGACGAGTTTTTGTACAAATAGTTTCAAGTTAAAGCAAGTACCAAGGTGTATGTTTGGGAAGAAAACTGTGGTATGTGTACGTGCTACGCAAGACTTAATTTTTTTAATACCAGGTAATGAAATGACACGTGAGCTGGTACTCAAGCTATCAGTGCATGGTCGATGCGTTGCGCCTCATATGGCTACAAGTCCTAGCTGACCATGAAATATATGTGCTAAGATCATCCTATGAGTTCATGGGTCTTTGACCATGTTGTGTCAACAACGCCTGCTTGAGCATGTTCATTTCGACCACGTGTCGACCATGGTCATTTCGACCACATTATTATGACCATATTCATTTCAACCACGTTGGTTTGACCACATTGTTCTCTTCGACCATTACTGGACACCTCAACCCTAGCTCCTTGACTATGCAGGCCCTTGAAGCACTGACCAAATACTTAAGCTTGGTTCACTGAACGGTTCAGACTGTCTTATGACCAGCTTACTATAATTCGGAGGGTCTCCAACTACTACACGAGCTTGGGCACATATGTACTCAACTAACATTAATAACAAGATTAGTGCCAACATGATCTACGGTCCAGTTCGACCGATTGTTGTGACGTGCCTCACACAGCCACTTGTTCTCAGTCGGTGCAAGGCATGGTCACTTACGATCACCGGCTATACCTAGAAGTTATCAATCGCTTGTTGTGCTCGGGAGCTTACAACTGTTCGTAGTGCTTGAATGTCACCGACTGTCCTAAATACCTGGTCGCTTACGACCGATTGCTGTATTCTATCATCATTGACTGCCGTCGGTATACGTATGTCTCTGACCACATGTCGAAGTCGTGTGCCTCCAACCGCTTCACAAAGGTGGGTCTCTCCAACTGCTTCTTGAAGACAGACATCTTCGACCGCTTCTAGAAGACAGATGTCACCGACCACTCGTGATGCTTGAAGGTCTGCAACTTTCGATGCTCGGACATCCACTATTGATCGCTAGTCAAAGTCGAGTGCCTCCAACTTCTTCATGAAGACGGGTGTCTCCGACCGCTGGTCAAAGTCGAGTACCTCTGACTGCTTCACGAAGATGAGCGTCTCCTACCATTTGTCAATGTCGAGTGCCTCTGACCGCTTCATGAAGACAGGTGTCTCCGGCCGCTATTCAAAGTTGAGTGCCTCCAACCGCTTCACGAAAACGACCATCTCTAGCCGCTTGTCAAAGTCGAGTGCCTCCGATTACTTCTTGAAGACAGATATCTATGATTGCTTGTCAAAGCCATGTGCTTCCGACCGTTTCTTGAGGACAGACGTCTCCGACCGCTTGTCAAAGTTGAGTGTCCTGATCGCTTCTTGAGGACAGACGTCTCCGACCATTTGTCAAAGTCGGGTGCCTCCGACCGCTTCTTGAAAATAGATGTCTCCAACCGCTTCTTGAAGACAGACATTTTCGGCCGTTTGTCAAAGTCGAGTGCCTTCGATCGCTTGTTGAAGATATGCATCTCCGACTGCATGTTGAACTTAGATGCCTTCGACTGCTTGTCAAAGTTGGCTGCCTCTGACTGCCCATTGTATTCGAACATCGCTGACCATCCTCAATGCTCGGCTGGTCATGACCGCTCACCGTGCTTAAGCATCATCAACCACTTGTTGAACTCGGATGGCACCGATCGCTGTTCATACTTGGAAGTTTGCGACCTTAAGGATACAATAATCTACAAGTATGGCCCCCGATCATATGTTAGAGTAATCCTCCGAATGCTCTCTCCGACTATGAAGCTATAGTACTCCACAAGTATGGCCTCGACCATCCGGCTACACTACTCTATGAGTATGGCCACTGACCATCAGGCTACAGTAACCTACGAGCATGACCCCTGACCATATGCTAGAGTATTCCTCCGAGTGCTCTCTTCGACTATGAAGCTATAGTCCTCCATGAGTACGGCCTCCGACTATCATACTACAGTGCTAGACAAGTATGACCACCGACCATCAGGCTACATTGCTCCACGAGTAAGGCCACCAACCATCATGCTACAAGACTGTAAAAGTATGGCCTCTGACCATCAGGCTACAGTACTCTAGGAGCATGTCCTCCGACCACAATGCTAAAACACTCTACGACTATGGCCTCTGACTTATGACCACGAGTGATGGTCGACGACTTCCGACTTACGACCATGGCCGATGGTTGAGGGCTGCCCACTTATGACCATGAGCGATGGTCGAAGACTTCCGACTTATGACCATGGACGATGGTCGAGGGCTTCTGACTTACGACCACGCGCGATGCTCAAGGGCTACCCACTTACGACCACGCGTAATGGTCGATGACTTTCGACTTACGACTATGGGCGATGGTCGAGGGCTTCTGACTTACAACCACGAGCAATGGTCGAGGGCTTCCGACATACGACCACGGGCGATGGTTAAGGGCTTCCCACTTACGACCACGAGTGATGGTCGATGCCTTCTGACTTACGATCACGAATGATGATCGAGGGCTTCTGACTTATGACCACGAGCGATGGTCAAAGCCTTCTGACTTACGATCACGACCGATGGTTGAGGGCTTCCAACTTACGACCACATACGATGGTCGAGGGCTTTTGACGTATGACCATGCGCGATGGTCGAGGGCTGCCCACTTATGACCATGGGTGATGGTCGAGGGCTGCCCACTTAAGACCACGAGCGATGGTCGATGACTTTCGACATACGACCACGGATGATGGTCGAGGGCTTCGAACGTACGACCATGGGCAATGGTCGAGGGCTTCCGATGTATGACCACTGCCTATGGTCAAGGGCTTCTGATGTACGACCATGGGCGATGGTTGAGGGTTGCCCACTTACGACCACGGGCGATGGTCGAGGGCTGCCCACTTATGACCACGAGCGATGGTCGAAGACTTCCGACATACGATCACAGACGATGGTTGAGGGCTTCCGACGTATGACCATAGGCGATAGTCGACAACTTCCGACCCACAACCACACGTGATGGTCAACGGCTTCCAATCTACGACCACGCGCGATGGTCGATGGCTTCCGATCTATGACCACGATCCGACGGTCGACAGCTTCCGACCTATGACCATGAGTGATGGTCAACGGCTTTCGACCTACGACCATGCGTGATGGTCGACGGCTTCTGACTTACAACCACGAGCGATAGTTGACGGCTTTCAACTTACGACCATGAGTGATGGTCGACGCCTTCTGACTTATGACCACGGGCGATGGTCGACGTCTTCTGACTTATGACCACGGGTGATGGTCGAGGCCTTCCGATGTACGACCACGCGTGATGGCCGACAACTTCCGACTTATGACCACGAGCGATGGTTGACGGCTTCCGACATATGACCACGATTGATGGTCGATAGCTGCCAACTTTCAACCACGATGGCTTTTGACCACAGACATCTTTCGATAGGTTTCGCCTTTCGATGGTTTTCGACCATGGATGCCTGCCGATGGTTTTCGACCATGACTGCTTCGACCAACAACTATGTTCAATTGTCGATGGCTTCCAGCTTTCGATCTTCGACTACTTCCAATTGCCGATGGCTTCCGGCTTTCGATCTTCAATGACATCCGATTGCTGGTGGTTTTCCGACTTTCGATCACCAGGTACGTTCATTTGCTGGCTTTCTGGCATTTGGGCTCTAGATCAAAGCAAACTATGCTCTTATCAGCTTTTTGTGTCATATATACTTCCTTTGTTGCTATTATTACAAGTGGAAATTTTTGAGTCGTATATGTCATATATGCTTCCTTAGGATGAATGGGCAGAACATGCATGACATTTGCTATAAATTTTAGTTTTTCTTGCAACGCACGGGTACGTCACTAGTTGCTCGAGAAAAGCAAAATAGTTGCAGATGAGTTGAGAACTGATCTCATGATCATGTTTCAGGTTAGCAATTGCATTAAAATTTAAGTATTAAAAAAGGTGATATATTTATAAAAGATTAATATAGAACAATATAAACACATTTGGAGTAACATAATGTTTGTCTCCATAGTCAAAATGTAAGATACAAGTTTAACCTATTAGTTTTTACCACAATATATTTATTAAAAAATCACGGAAGTATTAGTTTTGACTAATATATGCATATTATTTTCACGGGACTACCACAGATATTAAAAAAGATGCCATTTATCAAAAGTAAAAAAAAGGATTGAATGTACTCCTTCCTCACATCAAGAAGAATTTGTGACCAAAAGGAGTTATAACATTTCTCAAACAACGTTCCTATACATTATCCATTGTCATAAAAAAAAATCTCAATTTAAGCATAAGTATCCTAATTCCAGTTAATTAGAACGGACATAAAAATATAACTAAAAGTGCAGTAATACTAGCCGGACAATTGCGCGGATAACTTACCAAGTTTCCGTTAAATTCGTGCATTTCGAACGGGCCTTGAGTGGGGATCGCAGAGGTGCGAACAGTGTTCTCAGCGCCGACGATGACACGGGGGGAATTCATTTGGTGGTTGAAGCAGTTGATCTCACTTTCCGGCTGTAACACGTTCTGGTGTAGCATGGTTGGCAGGCATTGATTGGGGTCAGCAAAATCTGGAACACATTAGAACAGCGTTGATTGGAGGGCACCCTGACATTTGTGCACTTTTGGAGGTACGAAGTGCCGACCCTTTGTGCCAGTACAACCTTGTACATTTGCTGGCTCCCAGTCCTAGACGGTTGTTCGAAGTGGTTGAAAATTGTGGGCAAGATCTGGAGAAGGTAGGTAAATGCATTAGGAAGCATGCGACAAGGGATCAGAGAGGAAACACTGGTTCAGGCATGCTTGATGAGCATGTTTTGCCCTATATTTTTCTGTTTTCTGTGACAAGTAAGTTGTTTTCTTAAAATTTGTGTAATTATGTAAAAGTCCTACGTTTTAAATGGAGCATTAGTTATGACCTTACTACTTCAATTTTCAGATCCTGAAGTAACGTTTTCTTAGTATGGAGTATCAGTCAGCACACGCACGAACAAAGACACGCTTCTTCTACTGACCAAAAAAGAGAGAGAGAGAGAGAGAGAGAGAGAGAGAGAGAGAGAGAGAGAGAACTGCTAATTCATTGAATCCAAAGCGGTGCTTCTTAAAGGTGTAACAACTCTTAACTAACTCCATGACCTTTTGGCTTTTGCAAAACGAAAGGTGAAAATGAGCTTTCAAGAAAGACTAGCAAGATACTCATGTGTTACAACGGAGTACCAAGACATGGTGATACATATCATCAAATATGATCTAAAATCGTCCTATAAACATCAATTTTTTATGAGAATGTATAATGTAGGGAGAGGATAACAGACAAACTTCTCATTTATATTAGTCTAGTGATGCTGCAGTAGGGCCTCCTCTCTACGTCCCTTTACCATGTTACTTTAGCCGAATGGCCGTGCGATGCAATAAAAAACCAAACCTCTCACTAAACATGTAGTTTCTTGCTCAAAGGAATAGTAGCTTGTGGCATCTTGATTATATCCACAACAACACATGCAAGAAAAGAAGTACATTTTACAGATTGTGTGTATATGCTAGCTTTTCCATTCTCAAACTCTGAGCACGTATCAGTTAAGCTTATCTTTGTGAGGCATAGGAAATGCCTATCAAGGTGATAGTTTGATTTTGTTTTTTTAAAGAAAGTGATAGCCTGATATTATGATACTATAGTAAAAATAGTAGAAAAATACATATGGAAGAAGCCAGGAGTTGCTTCCTAAATTCGGATCAATGTTACAGTAGCATATTACCCTTTCTATGAAATATACAATAGTTTCTGTCATTTGCACTATACCAATATTCCAACTTATCTTTTGAAACCAATTATTGACATGAACTTGCTTCAAGCTAGTCTAGCTTTGCAAGAAAATCATGTTCATATCTTTTAGAATGCCCAACCTTAAAATTTATACCTTCCATTGTATGTAAGAACATAATTTATTAGTTCATTCATATGCAACCCACAAAGCATCAATCAATGCAGATTCCTTAAAATAGTAGGGAAGCACCAAGACATTGAGAAAAACACAATAACAAGAGAAATTTTACAATCTTGTCCAGGACACGTTGGTTGCTACTCCCTTCCTGGAGTCCTCATCACCTGGCCTCCTCACTGTGGCATATCCCTCAATTGCAAGGAGCAACCTCTGTTGACTTTTCTCCTACATGAATTGACAAACAAAAACCAAAAACAGGAAGCTAGAGTTTGCAAATCAAAGAAGACTTTCGATATGATTAGAACAATAAAAAGCATCTTCTTTGGCATGCCATCAGCTATAAATGTATTATTCTTATCTTCATTAGCAGCATGCACAGTAAAAGATGACTTTCAACCTGAGCATAAACCATGGCTCATCGCACCTAGTCATCTGCAGAAGTGAGCACTAGTGGCACATCTGTGTCGGCTCACCACGTTACAGAGCTCACTCCTTAGTCCTTTACCATCATTGCATGCATGATTCGCATCATCGCAAAGTCGCAACACCAGCAGCCATCGGTGCCTAACAACAACACCGACCAACCCCTCTTTTGAGCCACCATGCTATAACTGCCCTCCACTCCATGCCTCTAACTCCACACGAGTGTCTGGATGCCGCCTCCACTCACTAGGAGCCCGGGAAGTTACCGCCGCGCAATGTAGACACATGCTATGGTTTGACTAATGCCCACTTGAGTCTTCTTGAACATCCTATTGCCCACCCACCTGCCCATCGGCTAATTGGAGCTCCCTGCCTATCTTTTGATTTCGTTGACAGCAGCACTTGTGTGCCTCGGTTGCATTTGTATCTGCATGTGATGGGATGGGAGGAGGAAGTGGTTTGCAGTTGGGTATTTATAGGAAGGGTTACAGGAAAGGCAGTTGCAGATAGCAGACTTCAGTTAGGTTGAGGGGATTGCAGCCTACGGGTGTGCGTGGGACTAGTGGAGGGACCGATATGGGCCCACATGTCAGCGCATGAGGAGAAGAGAGGAGCAAGTGTGAAGGATGAAATTCCGTCATTGACATCATGACTTACTCATCAGTGCGTGGATTGCAGGAGGGGTGTAGGGGTGAATGGACAAACTCCCCTTTTATATTAGTAGAGAAAAAGTGAAACTTGTGACAACCCTCAAAATCAGATAACCAAAAATCAAACATTTAAAAAGTAAATATTGCATCAACATGAGAATTAAAATTTAATCATCCAATACATGAATTAAAATGAATAATTGTCTTTATATAAAAGTCCGATTACATAAATTTAATTACAAGAATAAACATTTAATGCATTTAATTAAAATGCTACAAGTCCAATGTTAAAAACTTAATTTCATGTTACAATGAGGAAAATATTACAAGAATATTTTATAACTAGATGAACTCATCTCAACATTTAGTTCTATCAACTTAGGTCAAACAAAATATTAATAATCCATATTACATAACAATCCAAAATATACATCCTTTTTACGATTCTCAATCTCAATTAAAATCATCGTCTCCAGAATATAAATAATTACAATTTCAATTACATAATATCTATTAAATAGGAGTACCTAACATTAATTTAATTGCGAAGAAAGCCAATTATATAAGACCGAACAAAATGAATATATAAAAGTCAAATTGCCGTCAGAACCCTAGTTTAGTTATCAAAATGGGCATTTCACTTATTGAGATACCAAACCGTCCATGGTTAATCGGCACCTCTCGCAGCCGTAGGATTTCATCATCCAGTGGAAAATTCCATCCTTACCTTTTTACTATTTTACCTTACAACAAGATGAGTCAACATGCAGCCACACATGCATAGGACATGTCCATATGAGTCAACATGAAGCCACCATTGCACAGAGACATGTACTAGTCATGAGTCAAGCACCAACAAAGCTAGAAAACCAACAGGGAAACCATGCAAATGCCCCAAGCCAACTGAGGCTAGATAACGCCAACAGGGAGAGCCTCCACTCACTACCATCCCCATTTTCTTCTCCCTATCCAAACCACAAGGCCAAGCCCAAGCTACGACAAGGAGAGATAGAACACATCCACCGACAGATAAAGAACCAGCAAGCCACACCATCTTCCATCTCTTCTCTTCCCCAACCCCATCCCATTTCCCATTTCTAAATCATTTGGCCACAACAAGAGGAGGAGCAAGGCAAGCCATCAAGGACCAAGGAGCAAGGTAGTAGGGCCTCAAGCACTAGGAGGAGAAGGCAACTAAATCCCATAAGCACCAGCTGCACTGAAAGCCAGGAGAGTGACCACCAAAACCATCATCTTAATCCATTCCCAAATTGAATTGACAACCATTTGACAAAGGTATCCTACAAACCCATTTTTAGCATTTTCATCACTTTCTTAGGACCACGCAGTGAGCACAAATATCCATTAAGCACTTAACAGAGCATCACAAGCATCCACTAATAGCATCACCAACCATCACAAGCCATCACATAGAGCAGTAAGAAGGTAGAAAGGGAAGGAGTATACCAAGGGGCAAAGTTGCCATGGTGACAGGCAAGCCATGCGCACCTGACAACCTTCCCATTCTCCCCAATGCATGGGATGGTTTCGAGCCCTATTGTAGTAGCCATAGTAGCACCACCTTCATCATCCAAATCAAAAAGACACTTCAAATCATAAAGTTGAACTTAAGTATATCAAGAAATAGGGAGGAAAGTAGAAGAGGAGAAGTAGGATTAGAGAGAGCTAAAGGGGAGGTGGCACTCAGCGTATGGAGGCTAGTCAAAGGCGCATGAGGGCAGTCGACACCAATAGTGAGAAGGCCAGGCATAGGGTCGGCATCAAGCCCAAGGTGCAGGCGCCCATGACTGGAGCTGGGTAGCGAGCAGGTGGTACAGGGGTGTAGGCGGGGTGGCTTGAGCCGAGGGCGGTGGCCGAAAGTGCAGGGATAGTGGTGCTGAGTGGAACCAAGAGCATTCGACCAGAGCAAGAAGAAATGGGGAAAGGAAAGCAAGAGAGATAAGGCAGGGGAGGAAGAATCAGGAGGAGCCAGAAAATGGCCAGCAAGCCATTCGGCTGAAAAAATGGAGAGAGAGAGAGAGTAGATGAAGAATTAGAGAGAAGAAAGAAGTAGGCCAACACAATAGCTATTTGGCTGATTAGGTAAGAAGAGAGAGAGTAGGTGAAGGCAGAGAGAGGAAGTAGAAGAAAAGGTAGAATCGAGGGATCGAAGAACCAGAGCCTAAGGCATCGGTAGTGTGTAGCTAATCAGGATGCAAGGCACTGAGAGAAGTAACCAACGGGGCCAGTTGAGGCCGGAGGCATGGTAGTCAGAGCCAGAGCACGCGTCGGTAGCATGCAGCTGCCATGACGCAAGATGTCAGCAACAGGCAGTAGCCGTGTCACGTAGTATCGGTAGAGGAAGATAGCCCGCAGGGATACATAGCGCCGACAGAGCAAAATCTCTAGCAAGGCACATGGCAGTGGAGGGATAGAGACATTGGCAGAGATGCAAAGTGTCAGCAGAGCAGAAAGCTCTGGTGAGATGCAGAGCATTAGGGACGGAGCCGGTGGGATCAATGCCGAAGTTGGTGGCGCCAATCTCATGAGCGATGACGGCAGGAGTCCAAGAGCACTCAGCCACAGCAGAGCCAAGCTAGGCGAGAATAATCTGGGACAATGCGGCACATGGCTGGCGTCGGAGCCGAGAGAGGAGGTGGGAAGCAGAGAAGAGCAAAGAGGCGTAGAGAAGAGAGGGAGGCAAGAGGGTAAGGCAGAGATGAATGAATGGCTGGTGTGAACCTAATCGGGAAGGGGAAAAGAACAGGGGAAGTAAGGAGTCGAGTAGGCTGATCTTTGGTCTTCCAGGCCGGGCGACAACCCAACACAGAAAGATGAATTACAAATGACCACCTATAAATAAAGTTCCAAATCCCCAAACAATAAACCTAACAAGACCAGAAAAATCTATAAAAATTCTAGTAACTAGGAAAATGAAATATATAATAATAAAAAAGGTGACACTGAACAACTGAGAAATTGAAATACTAATTATCAGGATTTTTGCTTCATTCCTAATATTGACAAGTACATTAGATGGCATAAATTGAATGGTCCTAAATCATGTAAGGGGAGAACTAGTCCAAAGAGAAGAGACCAACCAGACCACCGCTGAGGCAGACCTTTAGTATTCATTTCTAGGCAAGATTGTTGTGCATCTAACCTAGTAATTTTGATCTCAAAAACTTTTTTGTTTCTATCACCTTGCATCAAAACAATATTTTCTAATAATGAGCTAGATTAAGGATCAAAATAAACTAGATAAATAAGAAAGGCAGCAACCACTGATGGAGTAGTGGCCTGCATAAAGAACTTAATAGATGGGGTGGAGGGTGCTCTGGAAGGAAGAAGAAATGGGAAAGATATGAGACACTCTACATAGGGATATCATATAAGGACTAAGGACCATATTTCATTTTGGATTAAAGCGTAACCCGTATTAGTCATATTCTTGTTTACCAATGGGTGACATGCATTTGTCTTATTTTATGATTATATTCTCCACAATGGGTAAGTAGATACTAGGGAAGATGAAGATGGGGTGGGGCCTCAATTGGACTATGGACCATAAAGGGCAGATCCCCAGGTGCCTATATTTAGCACAATGGAGTGTCAAGCTTGATCTACTCAACAAACGACTATTTGTAGTCGGGTGGAGATATAAGTGCAAAATCCGGGAAAGCATTTTATATTATGGAGTTGGACATTTCCCACCACCACAAATATAAGTTCCACAAGATGTTCAAATTTCAGGATAACTATGGCTAGTACAAGTCTGCGCAGTACTTAAATCAAATTATAAATTCATGCCAATCTCTTGAAAAGAGTCTGTGCAACCTTTTGGTCATCTTTTTCTCTAGAGTATATGTAGCAGTTTTTCTTAAAATTTTAAAGCATACCAACCCCTTAAATTCTGATAAATGTTGGCAAGTAAGAAAAAGAGCAAGAAAAGAGAAAGGAACGAGGAAAGAAAACAAAATGAGAAAAAATAGAATTCATATTGCTTGCATTTACTATTAAAACTTGCTGAGTACTTCATACTCACTTTTGCTATAATTCCCCCCTTCCAGTGCCGTTCACAGAAGGGCATTATTTGGGAACTGACAAGGGTAGGATTGAAAATGAAGGCACCACGAGATACCCGATTGTCACTGACTAGGAGACCAGTGAGCTGGAGGCATTATACAACACTTGGGAGGACTAGACGATGTATAGTTTCTTGTACTAGTACTGGCGAGTATTATGTGTTAATCTTTTCTTCTTAGACTTCCTTCAATTACTATAATATTCTCGGGTTAGCTTGTGAGCCCGGGTTAAATACTACTAGCCCTACGTGGCAGTGCTATAATAAAGTTGTAGTTTGTAATTATTGTTCCGCTGCCCTACACTATGTGAGTTATTAGTTCCTATTAAGTGAGCCGTGTTAAAATGTAAGGATAATAACAAGCGTCGCCACAAAACTACATGTCCAATACTCGAATGCAATGTAGCTTCAGTCTAGTTTCTTAATGGTCTACGAAATCACCAATCAATGGAAATTGATTGAAGTGCATCCCATGCCAGAACACAACTGAATGCGTGTGCGTGTTGCCACAAGCCCGCACAGTTGGGTTCTGAAAGCTGCACACGTGCCAGGTGTTGCAAACACACACTTGCCACATCAATGGGACACCAATAGAAGGTGACAGGCCAACGTATACGCAACGGGTCGAAGGTCTTCTGCAACATCGTATCACAAAAGTTGGCCATGTAAACGTGTTTAAACTAGAATGTACTCACGTAAATACAAGATCACATTACATAACGTAACATAAGATGCTTCACAACTCCTACACGCAAGGTTATTCCCTGGGACTGAACAGGACACTGGTCAATGATTGCTCAGTGTGCACCATTTGATTCCCATGCAATTTCTTACTCACCTAGCTATATAAGGCTCCTCCAAACAATGTTTAGTCATTAATTAAGCAAGCGAATGATACTCATCACGTTGGTGTGCACTTTTTATCTTTAAGTTCGTGCATACTGCTGCTTTGTACGGATGGTAGGAGCTCTGTCTATTCACAAGGGAGAGGCATTCGAGGATTTGCACACTCCATATAAATACAATTGAGAATTTATCTTTAATGAGTCACTGACAAAAAGATTTTAAGATCATATGTCAGTGACACATAGAGGAGTAAATCCTTAATTGTATCAATTTGCAGTAGCAAGAATAGAGTTTCAATACTACAACACTATCCAAGATGGACATCAGACCTACACACCATCACCTTTACACAAAAGCACCCTAATACAATGACTCGGCACGGCCAATACTTACAGATTTTGCACGTGAGAATATATCGATATTAGACTGGATGTTCCAAGACTATATCTAAGGGTTTGTTCGCTTTGCCTTCTTAATCTGTTTTTCTATAGTACCTAATTTTTAAACGGAGTGTCTTTTCAAGACGGGATCTACTAGTTGATGATAGTACACACTATAATGACTTTATTTATATCAGCCAAAATCACACACAAACGTCTCTCTACAAGCTTCTATATAAGCTGTTACTATTCATAAGCTAAAATCAAAAGCTATCAATAAAAACCAATATAAATGCTCCCTAAGTTTGTGCCTTTGTGGTGACTATTAACGTGATTAATTGGTGGCACACTGCCATCCAATTAGTGGTTACGACTATCCTTTCGGCCTTTCCATTGCGAGCGTAACTTGGGTGCATGATAGGGCGTGTCACCGATTGTCTTGAATCGATTTACATCACTGACTGAAAAGCCTGAGATTGTGTTATTATCATGACCTGAACGAGATCTCTCAACCAACCAATAGCTTTTGATAGATCTTAACGAAACTGCACCGACAATGCTACGCGGAGGTTAGAGAAAGGAAGAGGGTTTAATTAGTAGGTGTGATGATGAATCCCATTGCATGACATCTCATCGAATTAAATCCTCAACAAACCTGAGCAGCGCTGCATTACATTGCGTTAGCTAGCTCATTACCATTCACGTGCCTAAAGAAATTAAAGTTCACAATTGGTAGGCACTTTATGTAGATGCTTTATTTCCAATGGGCATCGAATTGTAGGTTGCAATAGTGGGCACTTTCAGGAGGATCAGCTATCGACCGTCGATCAGAAGCACGTCGAGCCGATCTGGCAGCGAGGTTAGAGCCCTGTTCTTTAAGTCAAAAGCTAACGGTTTTTGGCTTTTGCTACAGTACCTAACTTGCAGACGGAGTTTTTTCTCAAGACGGGGTCTACAAGTTAAACGATCTACACGTTAAAAGTCCAATATCTGTACCAGCCAAAATCGCAAATAAGTATCTGTCTCTCCGTAATCTGTACCGTAAACACCCAAAATTCAAAAATTTCAGTCAAAAACTATAAACCGCAGCCGAAAAGAACAGGCCCCTAGGAGTCTCACGTGAGAATCTCCCTAATGTAATTGATATATTACTATCAGTGTAATATATAAAGCATGTACTTGTGACCACTACTACAGAAAGCCTAATAGTAGACGCCTCATCACAGACGGTTTTGTGAAACCGTCTCTAATGAGCACTATTACAGACGGTTGTAATTTGGAGGACGTCTGTGGTATTTGTGGCGGGAAAATGGATTATCACAGACGGTTATTAACTATGAACCGTCTGTGATACGTTTGTATCACAGACGGTCTGTATTAAAAACCGTCTGTGATAATCCCAGATTATCATAGACGGTTTTTAAATAAAAACCGTCTGTGATAACCTTGTTATCACAGACGGTTAATAATTAAAAACCGTCTGTGATAATTCACAGACGGTTTTTTATTAAAAACCATCTGTGATAATGTCAGTAGGCATTTATTGCGCTGCTCAGACCGCATCTGTCTTCATTTCGATCCAGATCTAGCCACTGCTGCGCACTTTTTCACTCGGGAGGAAGCTAGGCGATTTCAGGCCTTGTTAATTTGGTGGGAAGAGGCAGAGATTGAGCTTTGAAGATTCATACTTTGCTGGTTGTTCTAGATATGGTTAGTAATGCAATTTATTTTTTTCTTTAATTGCATTACAATTTAGTTCTAAGTAATCCATGAGTGGTTATTGAAGATGGTTAATTTGCAAAATTGTTGGTTATATAATAGCTGTTGTGTTTGTAATATGAATCTAGCAAATAAAGTCTCAATATAATAAATGTGGCCGGTATATATGTAGTTATAATTAGTTAATCTAGATTTTAATACTAAGTTGTTATATATGTACGTAACGTAGGACCGAAGCTGGATGTATGCCGCGAGCCGTGTGAGTGAAGAGTACATTAATGGCGTTTCTGCTTTTATAAGAGCTGCCGAGGAGGATATGTTGAATAAGGGGGCGATATATATGTGCTGTCCATGCACTGACTGCGAGAATGTGAAGATGTTTAAGAACCGAGGGCAAATTGAATCGCACTTGATTCGGAGGGGTTTCAAAAAGGATTATACGTGTTGGACCAGTCATGGCGAAGTGAATGATCATATGCCGCCGGATGACATCGCCGGTGAAGTGAATGATATGCCCCCGGATGACATCGCCTGTGAACTGAATGACATGCCGCCGGCTGATGTCGATTGTGGGTCGGATTCGGATAGGTTGCACGATGATAATCTGGATCAGATGCTTCGCGATGTTGAAGAGAACTATGATGAGAGAGAGTATGTTAAATTCCGTGGCTTGATGGAGGACTCAGAGAAACCTTTGTACATGGGATGCAAGTACACGAGGTTGTTGGCCGTGCTTGAACTGTTGAAATTGAAGGCAAGCAACGGTTGGTCGGACAAGAGTTTCACGGCGCTGCTAGGTCTTTTAGCGGACATGCTTCCGGATGGAAATGAGTTGCCTAAAACCACGTATAAAGCCAAGAAGGTTCTTTGTCCGTTGGGAATGGAAGTAGAAAGAATACATGCATGCCCGAACGATTGTATCCTCTACCGTAAAGAGTATGCAAACATGCATGTATGTCCGGTGTGCAACGCATCCCGATACAAACGTAACAATCAATCAGTTGATGGCGAGGGAACAGAGGCGAAGAAAGGACCTCCTGCTAAGGTGACATGGTATTTTCCTATAATTCCCCGTTTGAAAAGGTTTTTTGCAAATCCAAAGGAGGCAAAACTGCTGCGTTGGCACTCGGAGGAGCGCAAGAAGGATGGAATGATAAGACACCTTGCTGATTCCGCGCAGTGGAGAAACATCGATAGGAGTTTTGCAGAGTTCGGTGCAGAACCAAGGAATATAAGGTTTGGACTGAGTACAGATGGAATGAATCCTTTCAGTAGCATGAGCAGCCGACATAGCACATGGCCCGTGACTCTCTGCATCTATAACCTTCCTCCTTGGTTGTGTATGAAGCGAAAGTATATTTTGCTGTCGATACTTATCCAAGGGCCAAAACAACCTGGGAATGATATCGATGTGTTCCTAGCACCGTTGGTGGAAGATCTAAAAGTAATGTGGAACGAAGGGGTACAGGTATGGGATGCGTACAAACGAGAGAACTTCACTCTGCGCTCCTTATTGTTCTGCACCATAAATGATTATCCTGCCCTTGGTAACCTATCGGGCCATAGTACAAAAGGTGCCAAAGCTTGTACTCACTGTTTAGATGGTACCGAGAGTGTGTGGCTGAGACACTCACGCAAAACCGTCTACATGCGTCACCGCCGGTTCCTTCGGAGGGCTCACCCATACCGCAAGATGAAGAAACAATTTGACGGAGAGAAGGAAGATGGTTTAGCTCCAAGGCATTTAAGGGGACGCGAGGTTTATGATATGGTTAAGGATTTAGATGTTGTCCTCGGAAAGGGACGTAAATTGAGGGCTCATGAGAAGAACACCTGGAAGAAGAGATCAATATTTTGGGACTTACCTTATTGGGAGTACCTAGATGTTCGGCACTGCATCGACGTCATGCACGTAGAAAAGAATGTGTGCGACAGCTTGATTGGTCTCTTACTGAACATCCGTGATAAAACAAAGGACGGTGTCAACGCACGGCTTGACTTGGCTGACATGGACATCAGGCCTGAGTTAGCACCGACAAGCACTGATAATGGACGAACGTACCTTCCCCCTGCGTGTTACACTCTGTCCAAGGCTGAGAAAACAGAACTGTGCCAGTGCTTGCATGGTGTGAAAGTTCCGTCTGGTTACTCCGGCAACGTGAAGAAACTTGTTTCGATGCAAGATTTGAAGTTAAATGGCATGAAGTCTCATGATTGTCATGTGCTGATGACACAGATGCTCCCTATTGCAATTAGAAATATTTTGCCGATCAAAGTCCGAGAGACAATCATGAGGCTATGTTATTTCTTTAACACAATTGCTCAGAAGGTCATCGATCCCGAAGGACTAGATGCTCTGCAGGACGAGGTGGTGATGACTCTATGTCACCTTGAAATGTATTTCCCTCCTTCGTTTTTCGATATCATGGTCCATCTCGTTGTTCACGTTGTGTGGGAGATAAAAATGTGCGGGCCCGTATTCCTACGCAGCATGTACCCATTTGAGAGGTTCATGGGAATTCTCAAGTCCTACGTACGGAATCGTTCTCGGCCGGAGGGCAGCATCGTCGAAGGTTATGCAAGCGAAGAGGTGATTGAGTTTTGTGTCGATTATATGGCTCAGATTCAACCGATAGGTGTCCCTCAATCTCGTCATGAAGGGAGGCTGAAGGGTCTCGGAACTATCGGAAGGAAAGCAATCACTCCAGATATGGACACGTATACTCAAGCCCATTTCACGGTGTTGCAACACATGACTGAAGTGGCGCCTTATGTGGACCAGCACAAGGATGTGCTTCGGCAACAGAATCCAGAGCGGCCGGATGTTTGGATCATGAGGCAACACAATCCAAGTGAGATATGGCGCCATTCCCTTGTACGCTGCTTGGGGCCAGGCATATTCGTCTGGTAACGGGGCCATGGTGCACGGCCAAGCTTTAGCGCCAGGCTTCGCAAAAGTTAATGTGGATGGTGTGTATGTCAATTTTGAGGTGGTCCCGCTACCGAAGCCCCCCAACGACGAGATCGTGACTCTAGGACAGGCCATTGGAACATTCATCCAGTGGCCCAAAAGCGACATCTTCCTGGAGGCTTCTTCACCGGTGGCAGGACCAGAGCAACATGCACTGGTGCCATCTCCAGTACAAGACCAGTCGGTTCCACCACCGGATACTACAACGGTGCTATCTCCACGGGCCCTATTCTCGCCAGAGCAACTTGCACCGCTGCTACCTTCAAAGTCGACTTCCGTGAAGTCGACCCATAGCCGAGGCAGCAAGGCCAGCAAGGGCAAAGCAAAGAAGACCAATGATGATCTTCCGTACCACCCTTTGGCCCGCAAATTCGTGCTTGGCGAGCCGTTGCTCGAGCAAAAAGCCCTCCAAAAGCTACCATATAGTTGCATGCAATTGCACACGTGGTATATGCAGCAGTCCAATAAGCCAGAGGGAGAACGGACTTCAAGTATCACTGTCAAATTCTCCGAGGAAGATTTACACCACAATCTTCAAGAGTGTACATTCGTGGTCGCCTTTGAGGATTTATTCGAGCTGTTCATGCTCAACGCTCTTGACGTCTCAATCGTTCGATGCTGGACGCTGTAAGTGTGTACAATCACAGTCTCCGTTAATGTCATACCGATAAATGCCATATCTAATTTTTTGCTTTCGTGTGTATATATATAGACACATGCTGATTAAAGCTAGAGTATCGAACTCATCAGCTGGTTTCTTGGACCCACAATTGGTCGCCAAGACTACCATCGACGTGGAGGCATCCCTCGTCGAGAGGTACATTGCATCAGGCCTGCTGAGTTGCCGCAATAAGGACTATGTACTTATGCCCTTCAATCAGAGCTTTCATTGGATTTTAATAGTAATTGTACCAAAATGGAACAAGGTATATTACCTTGATTCCCTAAGTAAGAATAAAATGGACTTCACAATTGTCGGCCAAGTAATCGATAGGTAAGCACATATTCCCCATACATATCTACATTGTACTCTTTCTTTCCTTCCGAATGATTAAGGTTAACCTTTTCGAATTACGTAGGGCGTTCGCGATGTACATTGAAAAGGGAGGTGACTCGAAGCGCGGGGCCAACGGCCTGCTGACACATGTTCGAGATTTTAAGGTATTCGCTATTTCACATTAATTAATCCTATGCAACAGATGGTACTAATGCCTTTTGAACTAACACATTCCATTTTTTGCAGTGCCACCAGCAGCAGCCGGGCAACACATGTGGATACTACGTTTGCCAACATATGGAACTACTCCTCGATTCCTCGAGGGTCACCAATCGCAAGGTTTGTCACTCTTCCCATAATTACTTTATACTTATCACGTTACATATATATGTACATTGATATTCCTATCGACAGGCTGTATCAATCCCGTCAACTGCATTGAAACAGTCTGAGCTTCGAGAGGTTCAATCAGAGTTAGCGTTCTTTTTGCTGACTCAAGTCATACAGCCAGAAGGACGGTTCCACTGCGCACACTGATTTCCTATTGGTCTTATCACTAAGTGTAAATGCAGTGTAGATCTTTTGTAACTGTGCATTTGTTAATGGATATTTCAGTTCAATTCAATTAATTGATTTGCGAAATGGATGCATGCTTTATGTCTGTGAGATGAAGTGCGATGTCAATTGGATGTTTTATGTCTGCGAAATGTACCTGAAAGCAAATGAGATGTGTGAATTGTATGTTTTTTGTCTGTGATTATCTGCTTGTTTCAGAGGGCATGGCTAGCATTTCCTGAGGCTAGCCAATAAACAGAAATAGATTTTGGTTTAGGAGGAAGGAATATCACAGACGGTTTTTAAGTAAAAACCGTCTGTGATATGTATCACAGACGGTTTTTCATTAAAAACGGTCTGTGATTATTAGATATCACAGACGGTTTTTAATTAAAAACCGTCTGTGATATCTGATAATCACAGACGGTTTTTAATTAAAAACCGTCTGTGATATCTAATAATCACAGACGGTTCGAAAACCGTCTGTGATAACCTTCGATCATCACTGACCCATAAATTCAGACGGTTCAGAAAACCGTCTGTGATGACGTTTCTGAACCGTCTGTAATGTCGATTTCTGTAGTAGTGGACGCCATAGGAATTGTAAGGTATGGATACGTAAAACTAAACATTTTTAATGCAGAGCCATCCATCAAATAGTGAGACAAGAGTTTCCCAAAAAAATAAAAAAAGATAGTGAGACAAGGTGGCAACTACATTAGTTAGAAGAAAACCGAGATAAAATGACAGCTGCATTAGGGACAATGGATCATGATTCATGACACCACTGTCCTCAACTCGGTTTAGTTATACACATCAAAAACGAAAGATCAACCATGCAATACGGTGTGCCCATCGTCCCAAAATCTATAAAAGGTAATGGGACCAGAATAGGGAGATCAGGATAGCTAACACAAGTGGTCAAAACGAATCCCATCACAACCACGACAAAAATTGCTGAGGTAGTATTTGGACTACATACATGCTGTAGCATGTGGAAATCAACAGTATATTCACATATAGGAGCCGGTAGATTCATTTTTCCTATTACTTTTTTATTTTCTTTTTAAAAAATGAAACCGAAGCTAGTTTGCTCTCCAGAGAATTCCTTAACCCAGTCCCAAGTATCAACTCAAATGAGATCTAAAATCTAAGTTAAGCCTCTTATACAACTACAAACAATCTTGATCATTGATCTATCTTGTGTACAAATTAAGATATCACCTTAGTATGCCAGTATATCATGTAACAAACATTAAACCATCACGAACCCATGAGTTCAAAAAGAATGCTGCTCAAACGCAGGGCAAAAGGGATAACATTAGTTTCTATCCAATGAGTATCACATAGATGTGACATGTGCCGGATCAAGATTGGATCTAATATCGTCCATCTGGAAATAGAAAATGTTACCTACAAAAATGAGAAACAAGATACGCCATGTGCCGCATCAAGATCGGATCTAATATATATCATGCGTGTTGAAATAGAAAACTTTACCTGCAAAAAGGAGAAACACATAAAAGAGATGTGGCATGTGTTGTATCAAGTTTGGATCAAATATTGTCTTAGAAAAAGATTGTATCAAATATTGTGCGTGTGGGAAAAAATGTTACCTACACAAATGGGATACACTTAAGAGATGCGCTTAAGAGATATGGCATGTGACATATGGAGATTCGATCTAATATTGTGCAAGCAAATCCAGGCGCATGAACCCTTTCTTACCTTGTATTTTCCACACACCTCAAACAGTACTTTCATGTGCAGCTGGTTCCATGTGGGGTTCCGGCTGCCTTGTTTGGGAATTGGCTAGGACCCAAGGGCAGCCAATACCAGCACAACATGATACAACAACGAGATACCTCAGTTAGGCCGTAAGCGCTCAGCTAGCCAACAACTCATCAGTCATCACCTGTATACATAGCACTGTGGTTAGATCTAATCCACAGTGTCAGTGCCTCTGCAGATATTCAGTTGATCACAAAGAAGAATTATACTTTAACTCATGCGTGTACCTAATGTAATTACCTTTCATGATCTAGCACACATAGAGGATCACCATTCTCGAATGAAACAATAATGGGATCACCCAAGAGAGAAGTAACCTGAAATTAGGCACAAGGTATCAAGAAATTGGTGAATCTTTCAGCTAAGAGCGCCAAAAAGAATGCTTTAAACGCAAGCCTGCCTGGTCATGGAGAGTCATGGGACCACATAAAGAAGTTTTTTTTCGTGCATGATGCGGATATGATGTGTATCCTTTTCATGCTCTAAAAAAAACTATATCCCTAAGGCAATGACAGATAGGCACAGACACTGGCTTGATAGTGAGAAATAGGAATATATATGCAATTGTATGTGGGAGAGGAAATTAATGAAGCATGGAAAAAAATATTTGGTGGATCAGAAAAATTTATTTCAAGGTTGCATTTTAAGCAATAAGAATCCTCCGAAATACTGAGTATATAGGCCGTTCATCGAAAATGAATGTTCAAAATTGAAATTCACATTCTTGCAAGTTGTAATATCATGTGGTGGTAAACCTATGAGAGTGATGAGTATTTGATATTACTTGTGCCTTGCTTTTGTTGTTTGAATTTGATTTTGAGAAATTACATTTTGACTTGTTTCTTCTTGGAGCTAGTGATCTGACCAACCTTGGTGTGGCGATCTGATCAGCCATTGCCTAGCGGTTAGACCGGTGAGCGGTAGTACTAGCCTTTTGTTGGCAGTAGTGTTAGACCATGTGGTGGTCATGCATTTAGTGAGGATGAATAATTGACATTTGAGTTTCATTGAAATTTACATTTGCGAAAGTTCTGGCCAATGCACTTTTGTGTTGGAGTTTTCAGGGTGGCAGAATGACCATGGCAGACAACCAAAGTAGGTAAAACGACCACGATAGACAATCAAGGTAGTCGACCATGGTAGATGGCCAAGGCAGAACGACCATGGTAAGTTGACTATGGCATTTCGACCACAGTAGAACAACCTTACCTGATCGATGATGGCGAGTTACAGTGAACCGGTCATAGCTAAAGTACTTTTATTGATGGTCATAGCTACAGTGCTTTGTCCATAGTCGTAGTTACAGTACCTAGTCGGTGATGGTAGTCGTAGACTTTGCGTTCGGTGGTCGTAGACCTTGTGGTCGGTAGTAGAAAACTTTGTGATAGGTGGTCGTAGACTTTGCTGATCGGTAGTCGAAGACCGTGTGATCGATAGTTATATAATTTGTAATCAGCAGTCATAGACTTCACGATCGGAACTCATAAACTTCGAGTGCTTTAATTCTAATGCTATAGTACTCGGTCGATAGTCTATGCTACAATTACCAGTCGGTGGTTGTTGCTACAGTATCAGGACGATACTCGGTGGTCGTTGTTACAGTACTAGGACGATACTCGGTGGTCATTGCTATAGTACCAGGTCGATACTTGGTGGTTGTTGCTATAGTACCTGATCGGTATTCGGTGGTCGATGGAATAGTGATTGGTTGATGGTTGATAGTCATAGACTAGGAGTGCTACGATGCTTGTGATTTTCGAGTGTTCTAAGTGGAGCAATAGGAATTTCCGAATACTTGTGTTTTTTACTACTTGATGAGCTAGTGATCGGTCTGTGCATAGCGGTTGTAACTGGTCGTAATGAGTGGTCTGAAGTTGCTATTTTGGAAAGCATGGAATTCGTGGTTGTGGCTGACCTGGTTGGTGTTGATGGATGGTGAAAGATGTGATACGAGTGTGTGGACTAATATCGGTCAAGTTGGAAAGAACTTGTGTTGGAGAAATGTTTATTGGTCTTTGCATGTGCAGGTTGGGTGTGGAGACTGTCATGATCGCTGATGAGGAGGACTGAGACTATGAGGGAGAAATCTGAGTTCCAGATGGTCGAGGATGTCATGCGAGGTGGTCGGGCTCACGCTGGAGCATGTGGAGATCAAAGGTGGTGATGCGTGGAGAAGCTACAGGAGGTGCGGTCCTGGAGGCTTCAACATGCACTACTACAGAAAGGCTAATAGTAGACGACAAATCACAGACGGTTTTGTGAAACCGTCTGTAATGTAAACTATTACAGACGGTTTTAATTTGAAGGCCGTCTGTGGTATTTGTGGCGGGAAAAAGGAGTATCACAGACGGTTCTTACTGCTGAACCGTCTGTGATACTGGAATATCACATACGGTTTTTATTAAAACCCGTCTGTGATAATCTGGGATTATCACAGACGGTTTTTTATTAAAAACCGTCTGTGTTGTGTCGACTATCACAGCCGGTTGTTGTTAAGAACCGTCTGGGAATGTTCACAGACGGTTTTTCACAAGAACCGGCTGTGATGTCCCTTTGTCTGTCATATTCTAGATCAGAGGTTAATATATAAGTACACATTGCTTCTAATAACTTAACTACAGAACTACTGAGACAAGAGGTCACAAATTAAAGGCAAATTTATTAATTTCAATTAGAGGCAAATTTATTACAAAAGTCGCACAGGTAAAGAGTTTCCTAGATTGTATTCTTTTGGGCTTCGTAAGCTTCTTCTTCAACTTGGGGACTTGGAGGATCAGCCGCTAAATTCTTGAACGCCGTTAAGATTGCCCTTGTCCTCAGCACTTCCTCGTGCAGCCTGGACAAATGATCAGCAGCATCCATAATGTCGTACAGGATAGCATGAAAAGATTCCTCAGAATCTGTCGTTTCTGCTTGATCGGCAAGGCTATCCATCAGTCTCTGCAATGCGTGTAGAGCTTCTTCCGCATTGCGCACATTGTGGAGAAGAACCAGGGTGAGGGCTGTTTCCCTTTCTTGAGCGGCAGCGAGACGCCTCCGTCGACAGCGGATGATCAGGTCGAGCTGACGGATGCAAGAAAGTCGGGGAAGGAGAGCAGGGCGTGTGCGGAGAAGCTGCTCCAGATGCAAATTGCTGGCCGCCTGTGTAAGGTTCCGGCCGAACAATTCTTGATGAACAGATGAGAGGAAGGAGATGATCACAAGAATAGTAGAAGGCGCCATATTGTACGTACGTAGAAGAGACCTGGATTAGGCGCGCATATTTAACCTTTAGCACAGACGGTTTGTATACCCAAACATTAATGATATAGATGCTTCGTATAACGATCGAGAGACGTTAATTAGACGATCGAAACACGAAGCGTTCTGGCAATCGAAACACGAAGCGTTCTGGCAATCGAAACACGCGCGAAGCGTTCTGGCAATAGAAACACGCGCGAAGCGTTATGACAGATGGTTTTACTGGCAACCGTCTGTAATATTTTCATAGACGGTTATTAACATGAACCGTCTGTGATAATTGAGACATCACAGACGGTTTTTGTTAATAACCGTCTGTGAACTTTCACAGACGGTTATTAACACAAACCGTCTGTGAAAAGCCAGATAACACAGACGGTTCCTGTTAAGAACCGTCTGTAATAATCCCATGTCACTGATAATTGGTGTGTAATAATCACATGTCACCAATAATTGGCGTATACACAGGATTTCGATCTCACCCGTCTATTCTCTCCACATCGAATGGCTGGCACCAGTTCCTCCCACGGCCAGGCCCTTATTAATAACTCCCCATCAACCTTTCCACCGGTACTAGTCACGCGTGAGTTCATCCACTAGCTAGCTTCCTGCATGCATCTCCCCTCCGCTGTGAGCTAGCACCTCCATCGCGGCACGACCGGTTCATACTAAACAACACACTCTTGCCGTAAGTGTCGTAAGTGTGTCTTGTTTAGTGTGATCGTCGTGCCACGAAGGGTTTGTTAGCTTGTTATCCTGTAATAGATCGATCTGAATGTGTTGTTGAGTTTTTGTGCTTGCCTCTGTATTTGCATGTTCCTCGACCAGCTCAACCAAGAATCTGGGAATGTCTTTTCTTTGCACTATTGTAATAAAATTGCCTTGAATTTTGTCGGGAAAGATGAACTGTTTTGTCAGGGCAGCCACATCTGAAGACCAGCTCTTGGCATTCCTCAAGACACAGCAGCAGACCTCGGATGTGCCTCGAATGCTATGCTATATATGCTTCGAGTTGGCAGTCATGCGCCTGACGAAACAGTTCATCCCCGTGTAACTATCACAGATGGTTTGTAGTGTAAACCGTCTGTGAAGGACTATCACAGACGGTTCTATACACGAACCGTCTGTGATACGCATAAATCACAGACGGTTGATATTTCAAACCGTCTGTGATATTATGTACATCACAGACGGTTCGTGTTACGAACCGTCTGTGATAATGAGACTATCACAGATGGTTATTTATGCGAACCGTCTATGATAGGCAGAAATCACAGACGGTTAATATTAATAACCGTCGGTGATAATTCGCAGACGGGTATTAATACGAACCGTCTGTGATATATAATTTTCACAGACCGTTTGTAGTTGGAACCGTCTGTGATATTCTGCGTAGTATTAATTACTTGGCGTACTTGCTTGAAGGATGTCGACACCGATCTGTCTTCATTGCGCTGCATCGGTGGAGCAAGGCGGCCGGCTTTAGGGAGTTGGGGGTGAAAAAATATCACCGTCTTCTTATTGATCTGATCAGAGGTTAGCATACTCAATTACTTAACATTCTTAGTGATCTGATCAGAGATTAGTATTCAATTACTTAACATTCTTAGTGATCTGATCAGAGGTTAGTAGTAGAGGTAATAATCATTTTTGACACCCATTTTTCACTTGTGTAGCGTAGATGGACCGAAGCTGGATGTATATTGAGAACCGTGTGAGTGAAGAGTACATTACTGGCGTGTCTGCCTTTAGAAGGGCGGCCGAGCTGGATATGTTGAAGAAGGGGATGAAATATATGTATTGCCCATGTATTGATTGTGATAATCTCAAGATGTTTAGCAACTCAGCGCAGATTGAAGCTCACTTGATTCGAAGGGGTTTCAGAAAAGGGTACAAATGTTGGACCAGTCACGGTGAAGAGAAGAGTACACAAGAAGGTAGTTATGACATAGTCGAGGGAGGCAACGATATGCCAGTTGTGGACTGTTCTTTTGATCATGAGGAAAGGTCGCAGGATGACAATCTGGATCATGAGGATAGGTCGCAGGATGACAATCTGGATCATGAGGATAGGTCGCAGGATGATAATCTGGATCAGATGTTACGTGATGCAGAAGAGAACTATAGTGAGAGAGAGTTTGGTAAATTCGAGGGCTTGATGGAGGACTCGGAGAAACCTTTGTTCCCGGGTTGCAAGCCGCAATACACGAGGTTGTCATCAGTTCTAGAACTGCTAAAATTGAAGGCAAGCAATGGTTGGTCCGACAAGAGTTTCACGGCATTATTAGGTCTCCTAGTGGACATGCTTCCAACGGGAAATGTGTTGCCGAGAACCACCTACCAAGCCAAGAAGATTCTTTGTCCATTAGGAATGGAAGTAGAAAGAATACATGCATGTCGGAATGATTGTATCCTGTACCGTAAAGAGTATGCTAGCTTACATGTTTGTCCGGTGTGCAAAGCATCCCGATACAAACGTAAAAATGACTCTGATGATGGGAAGGGCATCGAGGTGAAGCAAGGACCTCCTGCTAAGGTGATGTGGTATCTTCCTGTAATCCCCCGTTTGAAGCGTTTATTTGCAAACCGCAAGGATGCAAGATTGATGCGTTGGCACTGCGAGCAGCGTAAGAAAGACGGAATGATAAGACATGTTGCTGATTCTGCCCAGTGGAGGAACATCGATAGGATGTTTGTAGATTTCGGTGTGGAACCGAGAAATATAAGGTTTGGGTTGAGTACAGATGGAATGAATCCTTTTGGTAACATGAGCAGTCGACATAGCACCTGGCCCGTGACTCTGTGCATGTACAACCTTCCTCCTTGGCTGTGTATAAAGCGGAAATATATTTTGATGTCACTACTTATCCAAGGGCCGAAGCAACCTGGCAACGATATTGATGTGTTCCTAGCCCCATTGGTGGAAGATCTTGCAACACTGTGGAATGAAGGGGTACATGTATAGGATGCGGACAAACGAGAGAACTTCACTCTACGGGCCATGTTGTTCTGCACCATTAATGATTTTCCTGCCCTTGGTAACCTGTCAGGGTTTAGTATAAAAGGAGCCAAAGCGTGTCCGCACTGCTTAGATTATACGGAGAGTGTGTGGTTGAACAACTCCCGAAAAACTGTGTATATGCGTCACCGTAGGTTCCTTCCAAAGTATCACCCATACCGCAAGATGAAGAAACAATTTGACGGAAAAAAAGAGGATGACTCAGTACCAAGACCTTTTAGCGGGAAAGAGGTGTATGATATGGTCAAGGATATAAATGTTGTTTTTGGAAAGGGACGTAAATTGAGGAAGAACATGTGGAAAAAGAGGTCAATATTTTGGGACTTGCCTTATTGGGAGCACTTAGAAGTTCGCAATTGCATCGATGTCATGCACATAGAGAAGAATGTATATGACAGTTTGATTGGTCTCTTACTGAACATTCCTGACAAAACAAAGGATGGTGTTAACGCAAGGCGTGACTTGGTCGCTATGAACATCAGGACCGAGTTAGCACCGATAGAGACCGATAAAGGCCGGACGTACCTTCCCCCAGCATGTTACACTCTGTCTAAGTCCGAGAGAACTGAATTGTGCCAGTCCTTAAATGGTGTGAAAGTTCCACCGGTCACTCGACAAGCATGAAGAAACTTGTTTCCATGGAACATTTGAAATTAATTGGCATGAAGTCTCACGACTGTCATGTGCTAATGACTCAAATGCTACCTGTTGCAATTAATTGGCATGAAGTCTCACGACTGTCATCCGCAGCGAACAAATAAAACAGGAGCTTCGTGCTCAACTTGAGGAACAACTATCTGCCTCACTTCAAGAGCAGACTGCCTCACTTCGAGGAGAGATAGATTCGTTGCGGGAAGAACTGAGACAAGTCCGCAACCAATCGCAACCCACTCCTAGTACTGCGGTACCCAGTCCCCCTCAACGTCGCAGTAGCTGCGCGTCCACACCAATTTCTGAACATAGCGACGACCACTTACGTATTGATGACATTCAGGTAATGTACCTCTTTAGAATGGTACATAGATCTCTCTGGTGGACGCCTTAACTCATCTCTTGTATCGTTATGTAGGAGCCCATTCCTTGCAGCCTCAAAGTCAGGCTTGTTGGCTCTATTCCCGTTGACGCTGGGCGCGACATGGTGTATCCATTGCTGCCAGGGACGCTGGTGCACGGTGTACAAGTAGACACCGGTTTCATAAAGGTCCAGGTGGACATGATTAATGATATTTTTAAGTCCGTCCCTCTTGAGAAGCCCCCAAACGAAGAGATTAAGACATTAGGGGATGCCGTCCACACATTCGTTCAGTGGCCCAAGAGGGACATCGTCCTCGACATGTCCGTGCCACAATCTTCACATCCAGTGGCCCAAGAGGGACGTCGCCCTGGACCTGGCACATCGGCTCCGGTGGCTCCACCTCCACCTCCAAATCCAGTAAAGTCTGTTGCATCGGCTCCTGCTGAGACGCCACCGAGAACATCTCACAAGCGAGGCTCCAAGGCCTCCAAGGCTCATGCGAAGAAAATTAAGCCGCGTCCCGTGCCATGGACGTTTACTCTAGGAGTGTCGTTGGTGCCCGACTCACAATTACGCCATCTTGGTATGATTTGCAATAGATTGCATGCCTGGTACATGGAGAAGTCCAACTTGAAGCCAAACCGGCAGAGTGCATTCACTCTGAAATATAACGAGACACATTTCCTCCACGACTCGGGCTACATCGTCGTGACATTCGAAGATTTATTCTTACTATTCAATCTCGACGAACTCGACGCCTCACTTCTACGATGCTGGACACTGTAAGTGTACTGTATAATGAAGTTCTACATTCACGTTATACAGATAAATGTCATTACTCTTTCTTTATGTATAGATACATGATCCAAGAAGTCCGGCGAACACGACGACCAGTGGGTTTCCTCGACCCTCACTTGGTCTCCGAGCAATCTATCAACGCAGATGCATCCTTCGTGCAAGGTTACATAACGAGGGGATTGATTGCTCACAGCGACAAGGAGTACGTCATGGTACCCTTCAACCAAGGGTAAGTGCTTCACTAGTTGCCACACATATGTTTCATTTGTACTTTACATGCAGCATGAACTTAGGATTAATCACTATGGCGACACACATGACTAGGCATCACTGGATTTTGATTGTGATTGTACCAAAGTGGAGCAAGGTAATATACCTTGATTCCCTCCTTAGGAGCAACCACGACTTCAGTCCTGTGCAAGAAATACTTAACAGGTAAACTCATTTCCTCCATACATAACTCTATTGTAATATTTCTTTTGTTTGCCACAGCCGAGGCTAAGTTTTTTGAATCACGTAGGGCTTTTGCCGAATATGTTGCCCAAGGAGGATCACACGATATAAAATCCAGTGACACGCTACGACACCAGACGCGATTTCCGGTACCCTCTACAACACAACAATCCTATATCATACTTTGTTATAATGCCTCTAGAATTGACAATACCGATGTATGTAATTCTATTTTTGCAGTGCCACCAGCAGCTACAAGGCAACGTATGTGGATTCTACGTTTGCCGCCATATGCAGGAAATCATGAGTACTAAGATCAATGATCCAGAGGTTTGTCAGGTCCTTCCAATAATTATTATTTTCTGATTATATATATGTATTTATATTACACACATATGCTAATGAATGACTTAACATTGCTCGTAGCGACAGCGGGTGAAGTTCGACCAAAGTGCATATGATCTTGACAATCTCGTCGAAATTCGTGCAATCATCTCCCAATTCTTGGTAGCAGAGGTCATAAGTAAGAGTGGAGAGTTCTACGCCGGCAATGGTGATAATTAGATGTTGAAACATTGGATTCAACTGTACAAATCAAACAATTCCTTCAACTAAATGCATTTGTCAGATTTTGTGTAACGATTTTCACTCTATATATGTATGTGATCTGCTGGCCGTTTGTTACATTCATCTGTGTATCGAATTTTGTTGTAATTTACTATGAGTTGCAATTAACTTATATCTGTCATTTATCTGTAATCTGCTTGCTTGCTTGCTTTCAGAGGGCATGGCTAGCATATCCTGAGGCTAGCCAAGAAACAGCAAATAAAATGGATGATGCACTTGGTATCACAGACGGTTCGTTATTAAAAACCGTCTGTGATACAATATCACAGACGGTTTCAAAGAGTGCTGTCTGTGGTGTGAATGATATCACAGACGGCCCTTACTACTAACCGTCTGTGATATTTGTATATCACAGACGGTCTTGATTACTAACCGTCTGTGATAGACGAGTCTCACAGACGGTTGGTTATAAACAACCGTCTGTGATAGTCTCGTATCACAGACGGTCTTGATTACTAACCGTCTGTGATAGTCTCGTATCACAGACGGTCTTGATTACTAACCGTCTGTGATAAAGAGTATCACAGACGGTTGTTTATAAAAATCCGTCTGTGATACTCGTCTATCACAGACGGTTAGAAATCAAGACCGTCTGTAATGTAGTTATCACAGACGGCTCGGGAACCGTCTGTGATAACCACCAACTATCACTGACACCTAAACACTGACGGTTCAGAAACCGTCTGTGATGACGGTTCCGAACCGTCTGTGATAGGGCTGTCTGTAGCAGTGATGTGAGGTGGATGCTGCGTGGAGAAGCTACATGAGGTGTGGTCCTAGAGGTTTCAACAAATGAGGTGATGAGGCGTGATGAAGATACAGGAGGTATGGTCCTGCAGGCTTCGTCACATGTTGAGTTAGGAGTTATGGAGGAAGTCCATAACTGGGAAGAGTTAGAGATATTATAAAACCCGTGTTTGGAAGTGTTGTGGTTACAGACCAAACAGAGAGAGAGATGGTAGTGGAGAGGTGGGAGTGTTCTGCCTCACCCTCCCCCTCATCCTGATATATATACACATGAAGTATGCTTTTACAATTATGCCCTTACACCCATATCTCCCCATTAGGGGCACTTATGTCATTACACATATTACTCTGGTTCTTATAACCTCCTAACAGGCCTGCTGGGCTTAGGTGGGGGCCACCCCTACGACAGGAAGGGTTTCGGGTCCCTTCATTTGGGAACAGATAGAGTTTGGTGTCCATGTTTGAGTTGGACACGGTTTGGGACATTAGCTTATAAAAGCAAAGAGAGGCTAAGAGCTAACGTGACCAGTTTTTGAGGGCTTTCAACGGGAAAGCTTTTAGTTGTGCCGTGAGGGCACTTTGTAGCCACAAGACATGATTTAGGAATAAAAGCAGATCTATTTCAAGAAAACTTTAGTCGACGCTGATGGTGTGTACTTCTGGGAGCCATCTTCAATGTGTTCTCATTCCATGCTGGTCGTAACAAGATAGCGTTCCCTCTTCGACATTAGTTTCCTCGATTGCTCACTGTGTCGATCATGACAGGCGATCGGAGTCGTCGACTACGTTGAGCAATTGAAGTGTTGAGCAGTCAAGAGCTTCATCGAGCACTGAGAGATTCCAAAAAGCAGTGACAATCATTCACCCCCTCTGATTGTAGTATTCCATCCTACAAGTGGTATCAGAGCCAGTTGCGATAGAATCAGAGAGGTATGTGAATAGTCCCCCCATGCTAGATGGTACTAATTTCATTTTTGGAAGTGTCGTATGCAATCTTACATTGAGGTTCAAGCTTGTGATGTCTGGAAAAAAGTTTCTCAATCTTATGTGGTTCCTGTTGATGTTAATATCAAAAATAAAATAGATGTTGATTTAAATGCTCACACTCATAACTTGCTTTTTCAAGAAATGTCTCACAAAGAATTTGATCGAGTAGCTCAGATTAATTATGCCCACTTAATACGAAAACTCTTTATGATTATCATGAAAGAACGACTTAGATTAAGAAATTGCGTAAGAATCTGTATCAAAAAAAGTACTCTGATTTTGCTATGAAGCATGGTGAATCTATTGATGATCTATTAGCTCGTTTTGAGAAAATCTTGAGTGATCTGTGTGGTGTTAATATTATTCCTACTGATGGAGATAATGTAGCTAAAATTTTGAGATCTTTAGGTTCTGAGTGGTTGATGGTTGTCACGGCCATTAATCAAACTGTTGATCTAGATACTCTAACTATGGATAAACTTTATTCTAGATTAAAAACCTATGAGATGGATGCTTTGCCATCTAAGATTGATAAATCTTCATCTTTAGCTCTTGTGACTAACCCCGTGAAGGCTGCTTCGTTGAGTGCATTGCCTTGTGTTTTCTTGTTTGATTTGTTTGCTTTTTGAGAGGAACAATTCGAGCAGCTCTTTGAAGATGACTTGGTATTTATCTCCTCACGTGCATTCAAGGCACTCGACAATGTGAGGATGAGGAGGTGAGGAGGCACTTCAAGTTTGATTAGATTTTATGAGTGTGACAAGCCAGACCACATAAAGATGAATTGCCTCAAACTCGAAGGGAAAGTGATCAAGGAAGACATGAATTATCATTGTCGACCATCCAAGAATAACATCAAGGGTGGATCTTTCTGTCACAAAGTCGTTGAAAAAGTTTTATCAGCTATCGAGCGCCTTGATCTAAGTGACGGGAATTTTGAGAATTGCGATGACAACAACCACGACAATGATGATGCCAAAGGCAAGAAGAAGAACACCGACGACTTCACGGGCATGTGCTTCATGGCAAGCAACAACAATGATGACGACTACAGTGATCTCGATGAGGTATGACCATTGTATAATCAGCTTGAAGATGATTTAATTAAGCTTGCTATTGAATTGAAAAGACCAAAAAGAAATTGAAAGAGAATAATTTTATTGTTGAAAGCCTAATTCTGAGATTAATAGACTTAGAGTATCTATTCCTAAAGACGATTCTTGTGAAGCTTATCAAGTCTTACATTATGAGTTGAAAACTGCTAGATCTATTAATACGACTAACCTGGTTCAACTTAGAGATATAACTGATAGATTTGATAAACTAAGAATAATGCATGATTCTTGTGATGGAAAACTTAAACTTGCAAATGGTGAAATTAAAAAGCTTAAGTCTAACTCTTATAAAGCATGTTCTAAGTGTGAGTTTCTACAAGCTAGACTTAATTCATCTACGAAATCAACTAAACAAATGCTTTATCATGAGACACTTTCTTGCTGTAACTGCCATAAGCTTAATGCTGAAATAAAAGTATTGACTAGACAACTTAATGACTTTGCTAAAAAAGAGATTGGCTCAGTCTATGCTTCTAAGGATCTTGCTAATTAATCTGTTAAGTACTCATCATGTTCCTTATTGACGAAAGAAAATGAGTACCTTAAGAACACTTTAGAGAGGTTTTCTTTTGGCAAGAAGAATTTGAATATGATTCTAGACAAGTCAAAAACTAGTGTGAAAAATCATGGTCTAGAATTTAATTTTATTGAGCATGCTAAGAACAATCCTCCTAAAGTTGTCAAGGTATTCAAACTAGAAAAGTTTGAAATAGAAACTAAACCAAAATAAATTATCTTTAGATCTGCTGGTATTGTAAAAGAGTTCTCTACTAAACTGAGTGTTGTGAAGTTGATTGATATGACCACTCATCAAGTCAAGTATCAATGCACTCATTGTGGTAACGATGGTCATTTGGTTCAATTTTGCTTTAGAAAACAAGGAAAGAGAAGAAACACAGGATAAAGAAGCGTTTCTACCATGGTAAATGCTAATGCTTCACTTAAATCTTTATCAGTGCATGCTTTTGCTCTTGTTCATTAAGTATCTCAGTATTGGATACCAACAAAGTGTTTGGATATTTGCTCTCATTGCTCCTTTTTAGAATTATTCTTTCTCTAGAGTTCTTGATGATTTCATTGCCAAAGGGGGAGAGATTGGAGAGTGTGGAGTGTGTGGAGAAATTGGGGCAAACTGCTCTTATCTCTTATGTTGAGGGAGAGTTCTCTAAGCTTTTGGGCTTTTTGTTGTGGTCTGCAGCTCAATTTTCTAAGCTTTCGGCTTTGTTGTGGTCTGCAGCTCTTTCTGCTATGGTTTGCAACTTTGAATTTTTTTCCTTTCGCAAATTTTCTCATCCAAGAGTTTTTGAGGTGTTGTCCAAATTTTCTTATTCAGGAGTTTTTTGAGGCATTGTCATTGTATTCATCTAGGGGGAGATTGTTAGACCATATGGTTGTCATGTATTTAGTGATGATGAATAATTGATATTTGGGTTTTTATTAGAATTTGCGTTTGTGAAAGTTCCGGTTGATGCGCTTTTGTGCTGGAGTTTTCGGGGTGGCAGAATGACCATGGCAGACAACCAAAGCAAGTAGAATGACCACGATAGACAACCGAAGTAGTTGACCATGGTAGATGGCCAAGGCAGAACAACCACGGTAAGTCGACTACGGCATTTCGACCACGGCACATCGACCATGGCATTTTGACCACGATAGAACGACCTTACTTGGTCGATGATGGTGAGTTACAGTGAACTGGTTGTAGCTACTGTGCTTTTATTGATGGTCGTAGCTACAGTACTTTGCCCATGGTCGTAGCTACAGTACCTGATCGGTGATCAATAGTTATAGACTTTTGCGGTCGGTGGTCATAGACCTTATGGTCGGTAGTCGAAGACTTGTGATCGGTAATCGTAGACTTTGCTGGTCGGTAGTCGAAAACTTTGTGATTGATAGTCGTAGACTTTATGATTGATAGTCATAGACTTTGTGATCAGTAGTCGTAGACTTCACGGTCGGTACTCATAGACTTGTGCTTTAATTCTAGTGCTACAATACTCGGTTGGTAGTCTATGCTATAGTTACCGGTCGATGGTTATTGCTATAGTACCAGGTAGGTACTCGGTGGTCGTTGCTACAGTACCATGTCTAAACTCGGTAGTCGTTGCTACAATACTAGTCAGTACTCGGTAGTTGTTGCTACAGTACCTGGTCAATACTTGATGGTCGATGGAACAGTGATTGGTTGATGGTCGGTAGTCGTAGAGTAGGATTGCTACGATGCTTATGATTTCCCAGTGTTCTAAGTGGAGCGATAGGAATTCCCGAGTATTTGTATTTTCGAGTACTCGATGAGCTAGCGACTAGTCTGTGTATAGCGGTTGTAACTTGTCGTAATGAGTGGTTTGAAGTTGGTGCTTTGGAAAGCATGGAATTCCTAGTGGTGGTTAACCTGGTTGGTGTTGATGGATGGTGAAAGATGTGATACGAGTGTGTGGACTAATATCGGTCAAGTTGGGAAGAACTTGTGTCGGGGAAATGTTCTTTGGTCTTTGCATGTGCAGGTTATGCGTGGAGACGGTCATGGATAGTGATGAGGAGGACCAAGACTAGGAGGGAAAATTTGATGTCCAGACGGTTGAGCATGTCACATGAGGTGGTCGAGCTCATGTTGGAGCACGTGGAGATCAAAGGTGATGATGCGTGGAGAAGCTATAGGAGGTGCGGTCCTGGAGGCTTAAACACGTGAGGTGGATGCTATGTGGAGAAGCTAAAAGAGGTGCTGTCTTGGAGGCTTCGTCATGTGTTGTGTTAGTAGTTGTGGATGGAGTTCATAACTGGGAATAGTTAGAGATATTATAAAGCCCGTGTTTGAAAGGGTTTTGAGTCCCTTAATTTTGGGATAGATAGAGTTTGGTGTCCACGTTTGAGTTGGATACAGTTTGGGATATTTGCCTATAAAAACTGGGAGAGGCTAAGGGCTAACTTGACCAGTTTTTGAGAGCATTCGACGGAAAAGCTTTTAGTGGTGCCATGAGGGCACTTTGTAGCCACAAGACATGATTTAGGAATAAAAGATTAGATCTATTCTGAGAAAACTTTAGTCGACGCTGACGGTGTGTACTTTTGGGAGCCGTCTTCAACACGTTCTCGTTCCAAGCTAGTCGTAGCGAGATAGCATTCCCTCTTCGACATCAGTTTCCTTGATTGCTCGTTAAGTCGATCATGGCAGGCAGTCAGAGCCATCGACCACGTTGATCGATTGAAGTGTTGAGCAGTTGAAAGCTGCACTGAGCACTGATAGATTCTAAAAAGCGGTGACAATCATTCATCCCCCTCTGATTGTAGTATTCAATCCTAGAGGCCTGTTGCAGTAGTATCAGCTTTGTAAGTGTGGTAAAACTGGGGTGTAGTGATTTGACCTACCATGGCATGGCGGTCTGACTGGAGTGGAGTTGGTCGACTTGGTGACCGCGATCTGATTGGCCCCCTGTGTCGAGAGGCTGTTTGAGTTGAGTTGTTCTTGGGTTGTTTAATTGTTAGTCATGGTGATGTCCATACAGTGTTAGTTATGGGGTTTCCATGTAAATGTGTTAGGGATATGTCCATGCATGTGTTTTGCTAATTGAGAGTCAAGTGCATGTCATTTGTGTTTGGATCAATTTTTTGTTCTTTGGTGTGCATGTGTTTTAATGATTGATTACAGCCAGTGGCAGGACAGAGGCTTGATGGCATGTAGTTTTGTGTAAGTTCAGGTGGAGCATCGTCTAAGCCGAGAAGAACGAGAGAAAGACAAGGGTTCTGAAGAGGCAGTGTGTGCATGTGGTGTGCCAATTAGACTTGTGTATTTCAAGTAGTGACATTTCTCGAAGCAAACGTACGATCTTAGCAGCAAGGCATTGAGCATCATGAACTATAGTGTGATGTGGTGTGTCATAGGACTCGGGTGTCCCAAGTGGTGACGACCTCGACGCAAGCGAACGATCTTGACAACGAGGCGTTGGGCATTGCATCTTTGTGAAGACCGGTGGGTGGCAATTGAGGAAATTATCCAATATTGAGTTGATTGGCGATTTGCAAAACCGTGGCGTTGGTCTAAGTGATTTAGGCCACGTCTTTGTGGATTGAGTGTTTTGTCGGGCTTGTGGAGCCTTGTGGAAGTTCCGATTTAAAAAACGTAAAAGTGTGTATAATATAAAATCCATTTATGTGTGGGTTACCGGGTTTCTCTAATTGTAAGTGGTGTGATCTAGTAAGGAATGACTGGTTTGGTGTGAGATGGAAGCTTTCGTTATATAAGTCTTGTGTGTTGAGTGGAGAGACAACAATTAGAACACTTGAATTAGGGTTAAAGTTTTCTTGTGTAGGAGTCTTTTGTGTATATGTTTTAGGCTTAGAGCTCTACTATTCTGAGGGGGTGTCTGTATATTTGTCCAAAATATACAAAATTTGTATTTCCAAGTGAAGTGAACATCCAAAATTTATCCAAATGAGTGTGACATGGATCCTTCATTATGCTTTTGATTCGCTTGGCTTTCTTGTTTGGATTTATCTCGTCTTGATTTTTCCTGATGCTAAGGACGTGTAAGAGGTGGAGATGTCTCGTGAATATCAGATCCCATCCATCTAGGTGCCATATAGGGAAAGTCCTTGAGTTTGCTTGATTTGGTTTTAATTCATGTTGTGATCTACCTTTCTATGATGTATGAGAACTCATCTAAAGTTATCTAGATCATCAAGGACACGCAAGTAAGAACAGATCAAGATTTCTCTCTTTTGTATAGTTTTAGTGCAACTTTCCTTGTTTTGGATAAATATCGAAACTTTGGTACTAATCTTCACGATTCATGATTAAAATAGGCTTTTGAGATCCTATGGAGTGTTTTTGCTAAGTTTTACTACATTTGGATAGGTAGTTCGAGAGTTGGATTTTTTCTTGAATCATATGCGGTGCTGGTTGCACTGTTCTTTGCGCAAGTGGTCAAACCGTAAGGAGCCGAGCAGTCCAACCGATGTGTGGTTGTACCGGCACGGTCAAACTGGTGTGTTACCTGCGGTCAGATCGGTTTGAGACAGAGAGTCTCAGTGGATTTTGGTTTTTGGCTTTGTGTGCTTGTGAGTTTGTTTTTTCGCTTCGTGTTGTTGTTGATATTTAAGAGAAGATTTTGAAATAGTTATTCATCCCTCCCCCTCCGACTCGCCGCCCAATTCTACACAAGAAATTTACGATGTATCGCCTAGACACTATCTCAAGAGTTCATTTTCAATCAGCTGACCTTGTGCAAGGAGAAATGCCCGGCATTTTTTGAATGGCGATGACCTGCTTCAGTGCCACATTTAATTGAGATATAATGCAATGCTGTTCTTTCTGTCCAAGTCCCCATCAAACTGTTAATTCCGTTGGGCATGTGATCGGATAGGGTTGTGACTTGTGAGACACACCAACTTCTTTGGATTACAACCCAACTGACAGAACTCATGCTGTTTGGCACCAAAACATGTGTTAGGCAGCCGAAAGTTCTTGCTTGATGCAGAAGCCTACTGATTGGGGCCCTGAAAAGAAGCATCAATCCATGCCTATATCATCAGCCTGCTTGAGGCCATCATCCATCACCTACAGATCATCAGTTTTTGTTTTCAGAAAAATCAAAAAGACTTTTTTTGAGGAATCGACGGTCGGGGAGCTCCCCACCTGAAATTAAATTGATCACTCAATATGTGTAGAATACAGGGTCAACTACATTGCCACAAAGGCAAGCGACCTTAGGATGGTCAGGAACAGGTGAAGCGAATAGGATTACAAAACGCCTACGCTGCGATGGATTGCAACCACTCCTAGGCTTCGCTCTTCTGACGACAGCCTTTGGCCCGAATCAACCCAAAGTTGAAGATGTTCATGAATGAGTTGGAGAATCTGAACCGTGAGAGGAGGGAACATGATTAAAACCCGAGGAGGAGGCTTAGATGTGGCCCAGTTATTTTGTCAACTGCGATTTGCGTCATTAAGCTTCAATTTTAGTTTGATCATAATGACTTTGATATTGCCAAACATAAAGATACGGTTTTCTTAGTACAAACTAAAATTGAAGCTTAACGACGCAAATGGCAATTTCCCCCTAAGTATTCTAGATCCTTTTCTCAAATAACTACAGAGTTACTGAGAATCAAATCTAAAGTCAAAAACCTAAAGCAAATCACTCAAGAACACAGAATCTTGAAGAACTCAGCTCCTAGAGGTCTAACCTCCAACCAGAGAGCGGTTTGACTTCTCCTTGGCGGTATGACCATGAACCAAGGGGCGGTCTGACTTCTATTCTATCGGTCTGACCGCTATGAACAATAATTTCAGGCAAATGAATAGTAAAATCAGCATGCTTATGAAACTTTAAACCTACGCAACTTTTGATTGGATAATCCGAAAGCGATGAAACTTTGTATGTACCTTGCTTAAGATCTTATAAACCTATTCCATCCATGGATCGCAAAAACCCATGTAAAAATTTAGACTTTTTTGAGATTTAAGTAAGATTGCACTCAAAACGAGCAAAAAGCAAAATCAACGATCAAAACTTGCCTGTGGGTAGAGAATAGCCAATATGACTTTGAATATGTTTCCACATGTTACAGTAAGCAAGAATACCGAAGAAATCACTCCAAAACCCTCATATCAAGAAACAACTTGAAAAATAAAAATCGTGCAAAAATCGAGTTTCTTGATGAACTTGCTGCTAAAGTAACTAGATGGGTGTAGAATGATGCTCAAAGGTTATCTTCATCTCTTATATATCCTTCGCACAACAAGATCAACAAAGGATAAGAGGAGAGAGAAAATCAACCAAATCAAGGGCAAATTAATCGAGAAAAGATATAGCCATAGAGAAGATCAAAGATTGATTCTATTGTTATTTGAAGAGAAAAGTTTTACAGCCACTCTACCTTGGAGGGTAGAGGGCACACCAAGCACTCAACTCTCAAACCCTAACCCTAAACAAGAGAGGCCAAGAGAGGTGGGTTGGATGGTTCTCCACAAATCTCCATCCCAACCCTTTAAATAGATGGGCTAGCCAGCCACATCTAACTCTTAGTGGATATTATCCACTTAGCACAATGGGAAAAACCCCAATTACTACACACATGGATTATAACTCACTCACTACACTTATGCATGCTTTTCAAAGCATACAAGCCCGAATCTGCAAAGTCATAAGTTTTGATCATGTAGGATCGAATATTGCAATCAGAGAGGGTGAACGATTTTTTTCACTTTTTGGAATCTTTTAGTGCTTGATGAAGATTTTGACCGCTAGTTGTTCAACCACTCAGCTGTCATAAACACTTACCTGTTGAAAACTTTGACAACGGTTTTGACCGCTCCCTCGATCTCTCAGCTTTGATCTTCGAGCGATTTGCACGTACTCGAAATCTTTGACGCCGGGAGTAGAACCACTTGATCACTTGTGCCTTCGAGAAACTAGCGCCTTCGAGTAGACGTGCTCTGCTCTGCTCTCCCTACCGATCTGTTGGAGGAAATCAAGTGGACAACTCAGTGACAGAGGGACGCTATCTCACCACGCACTACTTTGCTCGGAATGAGCCGAAGACAACACCCAAAAAACACGCCGTTGGCACCGACTAACTTTTCTAGAATAGATTTGATCTTTTATTTCTAAAACATATTTTGTGGATACAAAGTGCCCTCACAGCACCCCTCAAATCCTAGCATAAAAACTCTGGAAAACTCTATCTCGAAAGCCTTCAAAGCCGCTCAAAAGCCCTTCCTCAAACCTTAACCTATCCCTCCATTATATACTAGAGTCCCAAAATGTGTCATCATCAACACAGACACCAAACTTTATCCATTCATAAAATCAAGAGACCTGAAACCCTTTCAAACACGAGTTTTTCATAATCTCTAAACCTTCCAAGTATGGACACCTTCCATAACGTCTCCTAGCTCACCACGCGTCGAAGCCTTCAGGACCGCACTTCCCATAACTTCTCAACGCATCATCTACCTTTGATCTCCATGTGCTCCAGTGTGAGCCTGACCACCTCGTGACATTCTCAACCGCTTGAACCTCATATTTCCCTATCCTAGTATCGGTCCTCCTCGTCATCGATCATGACTATCTCCATGCCTAACATACATACGCAAATACCAAAGAACGTTTTCCTAGCAAAAGTTCTCTCCAACTTGACTAATATCAGTCCACACACGTATATCATACTCTTGTTCATCCATAAACACGAACCATGTTATCCTCGACCACAATTTTCACACTTACTAAAAATCAGCCTTAGACCACTTAGAAATACCTGGTATGATCGCCATGCACGGGCTGGTCAGACCGTTAGTCCAACACAAGTACTCGAAAATTATGACTACTTAGAGCACTCTAAAGTCACAGAATTGTAGTATTCGCAATCTACGACTACTAACCATCGACCAATTAATGTACCATCGACCACCGACTAAGTACTGAAGCTTAGACTACTGACTACCGAGTACCGGTCATGTATTGTAGCAACGACCACCAACCAGTTACACTAGCTTACGACTTCCAATCGATTCATTATAGCTTTGACCGATTTACTATAGCTACGACCGGTTTACTGTATCATTCGACCAGTTCACTATAGCTTGGATGGTCTTCAATCCGGGGTCTCGAATTGCTCTCTGACTTCGGACCGAGGTCATTCTGTCGTGGTCGTTCAGCCATGGTCATTTTACCGTGCTCGACCTGCTGTAGTTGATCTTTCATGGTTGATCTGCCGTAGTCAACCTAACGATTCTAGTTTGCAAAAGAGCATCGTCCTAAACTTTCGCAATCATAAATTTTAATGCAACCCAAATGTCAATTATTCATCATTACTGTATTCATAACCTATCCACATAGTCTAACAGATCCATTTTGATCATACCAGCTTCTCCATGAACCGCCTTCTCAAGCACCACTCACGCGCCATGGTTTTCTTGCAAAGCCATTTTCGGTATTTTGATCAAACTACCAAAATACCATTCTTTAACCTAGTCATCTCCTTCCATTGCAAGTAATCCTATGCTTGCCACTTGTACATGCACCATTGGTTTGCCACGCATCGGTAAGTCTCTTCTGTTCTGATTCCACTGGACCATGCCTCACTTGGACCGACCAAACAAGATGGTGCAAGTCCCACCATTCGAATTTCCCTTTGATATTTTCCGCCTTTCCTGTGCCATGCTTTAGCTCATCGTCTCACCCGGCATTCTTAATCGTTTTGGGCCTCGGTTTCTCTATGAGTGTAGCTCTAATCCTCGCCATTGACCATAGATGATTCCAAGCGACTCTGCACATCTAAAGACAAAAAAATTATTTTCGAACGCAAATTCTTTACAACTTGACCCTATATTAGCAGGTAACATATAAACACTGACCTTAGTCACCGAAAACCATTTTGCGACTCAAAAACACAAGAACAAAAAAAATTAGCCGTAAATCAACAATACAGCCGGTCTGACCGCTTGGCCAGACCGCCGACACTATGCGGTTGAACCGGCTTCACCAACCGGCTAGACTGCCGCATGCATGGACGCGAGAAGCATTCGGCATTTCTCCCACAACTAATTGTGCAACATTAATTACAAGAACATGCGCAGTGCATGCAAAGGTCAAACAATCAACTATGTGCGAGCAGCATGCTTCCATTGATTCGGTGTGACAACACAGAATAGTGCAAGACATCAATTGATGTGACATCAACAGTAATCAAAACCATGTTAATCACTCACAATACTTTTGTCAACAGTGAACAAAAACCTCATGCATGGCTAGTCAATTTGCAAATCAAATTTTCACCTCTTTTAAATTACAATGATTCATCGTAAGAACAATAAAGACTTCACATAGTTAAGAATGCTGATAGCACACCTAACAATAGCACTATACTTGCTCCCAGTCTCGTTCCGTTTGTTTATTTGTTAGGGAGCATCTTGCTATCTCTCTACCAAATACCTTGGTGACCTTGGTCGAGTTTTGACACCATTTTCAATTCAATCATATCATCATTTTGACCATATAACTTTGTCACGCATTAGTCGGCCACTGATCTAGATAACTGGGAAATTACTCACAAACTTTTGACCTTATGCTACATCAGAACATAACTCTTTTGAAAAATCATACCAAATGACAATACAAGTTTACCTATCTGTGTAGCTTGTAACGTCGCAAGCTATTAATTAACTCGAAGAAAAATAAAATGAGCACGAGGATATATTCCCCTCTTTTCCCTTTTTCATATCTACCAACTGCATGTTGCAAGGTGCCTGGATGCAATGTCCATTCGACAATCTAGTAGACTATAGAAAGGCAGAAAGTATCCAATAAATATCAGCCTCAAGTTGCAAAGGAAAGTAATAGCCAGTAATAGACTTAACGGTAACAAACGAATGAAAGGAATGGGGAAGGATGAAAATTTCATATTCTCCATTTTATCTGAAGAACAGAATAAAAATCTTATGCTTTTCCGTTGCTATCCTTTTCTCACTGAAAGATGCCAAAATACCCAGAAAGTGACAGTGAAAACTGGTAATCAAGATGCAGCTATGAAATGTCACCAACCATTTTTTGATGAACACACTGTACTATTCTTTCCACTGATGAAACCTGCAACGAATCACAAGCCTTACAACCACGGTGACCCAATCCAAATCTAATCTGTTCATCATCTCCGGTATATGGCCTGGAGGAGTTCTAGTACAGAACGATTATTCATGAGTGGTATATATCGTATCATCATATAAAATGTAGGAACCAAAAGAAGAGATGCAAAGTGCAGACCTTATCACAATTCACAAGGAACTCACCTTGTCACTAACACATTTAATAGAAACTATAGCAACATGGACCAAGATAATTTATTGCAATATATTTCTAACAGTTTGAAAACAAAAGAAAGGCATGTTCAACTAATATCCAACTAGCGTAAGGGTTTGAACAATTGAACTACCACATACTGTTGAGAGTAGTTCCTAGTTAGGAATTTTTTTACAGTATATTATACTAGCAGTAGAAAGGTGGTAGTAAGAATAAAATCTGATCGTTGATTTATGAGGGTATTATAGATTTTTGTTTCTCATTTTAAGGTATAGCTTTAAAATAAACAGACGCGTGGATCACATTCTCCCAAAGCATTACTTGCAAGCCAAATGCTTATCCATCTCCAGAAAATACTGAACTAACCTCTTTCTTCTTTGCTTGCTGTTACCCTCTCGTAGACCTTTCGCATAACTTCCTCTGCCAAGAAGAAGTGATGTTGTTTCTAGGTTCCAGGAGGTGGCATAACAGCTCCAACAATAACCTGACGACACCAACTCAATCCAACCACAGAAACTTTGCATATCATATCATCATGGTAGCAAAGCAAGTACCATATACTCAATACAATACTGATAACAGATGACATTTTAACCAATAGATTATATATCTACTTTAGACTGCTCTGACGACATATATCAACACCGAAGACCTCGTATCCCATTCCACAGGATTCAACAACTGCACCCATTCTTTAATACAGCAGCACATGCCCAAATACAATGGATAGCGGTAGGCAAAGAATGTACACATATGAAAGTGTTGGTCTTGGATAAGACATATGCTTCATGCAACTGTATCCGGCTTGCTAGCAGCTTGCCTCACGCAATTTCCTTCTCCAAGGTTGTAATCTTCATTTACTTCCTCACAGCTCCATCCTACTGGGAATTCTTATCATTCTTTGTTCTTATCCGTTGAGCAGCCATTGCAGTCCCAGAAATCCTATCTGTAACTGTAACAAGAAGGTGACAATAAGCAAAGTTTTTAACTCCAATATATAGAATATTAACTTCTGCTTACAGAAATTGGACACCAATCTGCTTACAGAATATTAACTCCAATCTGAACCACCACTCAGAACCAATTCCAGGCTTCCAGCACCCCGCATTCTAAGCCACATTTTGGACACCAATCACTCTATAATGAAACAAAAAACCAGAATCTTAGCAATATGAAACCAAGAATGCAGGAGGTAGCTGGCCCGATGGTTTAACAAACAAAGCTCCCATCCACACGCTCTAATACAGACATCAAAACAAGTCAAGTTTCGACTTCAAACTCTGACCTCCGGACTTAGCTAGTGCACCGGTACTTCGCATCAGTTGCATACAGACAACAGGTTGGCATCTGAACACCGAGAGAGTGTCACCTATCTGTCCTCCGTTAGTTCGCATGCTTCTTTCCTGATCGGCGGCCTACTTCATGATCTGCCCTTTGACACACCGTCGACTACACTATCAATAGGAAACAACCGATTCAACTCTGATCAGGACATGTAGTAACATGATACTGCAAAAATGCAGCCACGGCATTCTACTTAGAAGACAGCCCACATGAGTTGCTTTGTCTGTGCTTAAGGCCAATCTAACCATGCATGTAATATTGTTCTTGCTGAGCAATGGAGCATCTAACAAAGATGGCATCTGACCATAGACATATTTCCTGGGTGGATAAAATTGCAGATCTCGAGGGCCACAATTTTAAGGAAAACAGCAAAGGCAGCAGTTTCTTGTGCTGTAATCATGAACCAATGCGTCAACAATATGCAAATGCAGACCAGCAATGTAGAGCTTAATAGCATCAAATCTATCCTGATTCCTGAACCCCGCGTTACCCCGAATAGACCAATCATAATGGATTTGATGAATGGAATTTTTCTTTATGTTTCTTTACCTTTCGCCATTTATTATTTTGGTACATATGATTCTGAAATATATTTATAAAAACAAAATGATCTTAACGGATGAGCCTGACAGTTCAGCTACTACATTACAAGCCTACCATAATGGTACCGGTGGTCCATCTCAAAGTGGTCACAACAAACCGTAGGGCCAGTGACTGGGACTAGTATCTCAGGTCAATGATAACAAATCCATTTCATTACCTGAGGACCCAGGAACGGGGATAAGAGAGCACTGCATCGAAGCACACTTTTCGTTCTTGAACTCTCAATACTTTTCTTTGATCAAATGGCTCGATAAGTCGATATAGAAGGCAGAATTTCTCACCTTGGCATTTAAGGGCATTTTTTTTCTTCTCCTTCTTCCATTCTGGGAGAAGATGTAACCATACACTAATCTTTTTTTTTAACAAAGGGCTAGAGTTGTAACACCCTATTCCAAAATCCACTCAAAGTTCAACCCACCGTAGGGCAAGCTCACACATGCTTAGCACCCCATTTACACTTTCGTACTTGTTTCATGTAAAATAGTTAACCCGAAGGTTCTACATTTGGATCCAACAAGTATTATATGCTACTATAACTCACTTTAGACAAGCCATGTGTGATTAATCCCACCACAACTCCACAGAGGCCACATGTAGGTCAGGAAAAAAGCTCAAGGCTGGTGAGCCACTCGGGCTCGAAACAAGCTCGGCTTGGTTCGGCTCGGGCTCGGGACATACACAAGCGAGCCAAGCCTCCATCCCAGCTCGCTTCATTAATGAGCTGACCCCGAGTTGCTCAGTAGCTTGCTAGGTTCGACCAAGGCCCACAAGACCTCCTAGTCGCCCCAACCCCCACCCCAAATCCAAACCCTCCTTCGTCTCTATGCTGCTCCCAGGTCCCAGCTGACCCCTACGCCGCTCCTTTCTCCCCAACCGGTGCCGCCCCCTTCTCCCCAAATAGCACCGCCCTACTTATCCTCGCCTGCGGCTGTTGCCACCCTTCTCGACTAGGATTACAATTGGGCGCTGCTATCGCTGCCCTCCACGCTGGCTAGTCTCCATGTTGTCACCCCTCCCTGCTCTAGTCCTTAGCCATCTTCCTCCTCGCCGATCTCAGCCTTCGCCCTCTACACCCTGCTCCCCACTGCAATGCCGACTCCCTCCACTCTTGACGCTGTCGCCCCTCCCACCTCACCCAACTGTGCCACCATTTCCCCTCCCATCGCCAAGCCAATCTACTCCGCCACATCTCCCCGACGCCGTCATTTCTCCCCTCCAGGCCTCAACCGACTCCATTGACGTCAAAGACATCTGTTTTTTGGTTGAATTGGAAGATTTTTTGTTGATTTCCTACCTCAACCTACTCCCAACCTATGTTAATTCTGGTTGAATTAGAAGATTTGAGGATTTTGTCATGACTACCTTGCCTTCTGCCGTGCCCTCCACTACATGGAGCGCCAACTGAGCATGGAGTCTCATGTGCGTCGAGCGAAGAAGTCCGCTGCCATTGGCCTCATCAACTCTAGTTCATAACCGTCTCATTACCCTGCTCAACTGGTGATGACCCTAGAAGCCTCGATGAGTCTCCACTCTCTCCAATTAAAATGTTAGGTTTAATTTAAGGTGCAAGATCGATGCAAATTCACTTGTTGGCATGTTGCCTTATTGGGTTATTGTCTTGCTAATGTTGCATCAATTCACATTTGCCGAGTGAGGAATTGAACCTGAAAGATGGCCAGTGGGATTGGGACATGCCTAATGCTGATTCTGATGGTAATGAGGTGGGTGAACCTTCACTGTTTCAGTGGATTGTTTAAATTCAAGTGAGAATGAGGAATCAATTGAGGCAAATGATGCAACTGTGTCTCAAAGATCAAAGAGAAGGACAAAAAGAAAGAAGGGTTCTCCAAAGGCTCCCTCCACAAGTGGCAGATCAAAACGATCAAATTGTTGGAAGAATTTTAAGATGATGAGTAGGACATCCAAGTGGAAGAAAAGGGAGACCAAGACATCGATGAAGTGGATGTTTTGCTACAAAGTCATGTCTTACAAACAAGGGGTACTAATTCACATTTGATGAGGCATATACCAAAATGTGCACCCTATTTAAACAAGGCGGCTAAGATGAAAGTTCAAGCTAAGCTCAACTTTGGTCTCACCAAGGCAGGTGATTTTGGTTTACCTCTTATTGCCATTCCTAGTGAATATGATCAAGATGAAACTCATCGAATAATTGCTAAGATGATAATTGTCCATGAGTATCCATTTAGGATGGTAGATCACACTTGATTTAATGTGTTGATGAGGTACTTAAATCCAACATATCAATTCATCAAAAGAAAGACAATAAGAAGTGAATGTATCAATATTTTTGAATCAGAGAGGGAAATCCTTCAGAAGAGTCTCAGAAGTATTAACCATATAAGTTTAACGTGTGTTCTATGAATATCTAACCAAAACCTTTACTATATGAGTTTGGTAGCATATTATATAGATACAAATTAGGTTCTATAATGTTGTGCGCTAAACTTTATTGAGTTGGATCCTCCACATAGCCAGCATCATATCTTCGAAATCAACTTTCAGTGTTGGAGATAGAGTTCTAGATGATTGTCGGAGTTCTCTACGCTCAGCTATGGGTGAGTATTTGGTGTGTGCTGCTAGCTGGATAAGGGTGGTTGTAATGACATGAGAGCTCCAATGCTTGTGGTATGTTCGTCCATACTCTAATGTCATTTGTATTCTTTTTTGTTTATTATATCATGGCTAACTCGATTATAATGTTTTTTTAAGAAGAAGATGTTGAGGATGATGATGTTCAAACCATTCTATTTCCTTGAAGTGTCGTAGAAAGCAACTAGTGTGTGGATACTTGGATTTGGCTTACAATTGACAAGATGACATTACAATAGCATGGCAAGAAGACTTTTTGTGTGGTGGCCATTGCTAAAGACCTTTTGTTTCTATCTTTAGTTTGCATAGAAATTGTAACTTATATTTGCAGCTTTAAGCGTTACTGTTAGCATGGACTGTTAAACATGAACCATTAAATTATCTTGGTCATTTGGCTTACTATGGTTAAGTCATTGCCTATTATCACCTTTTTGATTGCTTATATGTGAACTTTTGATGTCATGAGCCATTTGTGATACATCTGTTAGTGAAGAATGGTTTTTCTAGTGTTTTATTGGTTTTCTGTCAACTTTATACAGAAAATTGATAGCATTTGTTATTATTTGATGGATATATTGTATATTGGATTGGGGTAGCTTATACATTGTACTTAATATATTTTTGGATACATTATATGGCCATTAGCTATTAGTTTGTTATATAAGCACAAGAATAGAGCCAAATAACCATGCATGGCTCGTGAGCCACACGAGCCAGCTCGAGCCTCGATTCAAGCCGAGTCGAGCTAGGTTTGTGGCTCATTTCCTTAACAAGCCAAGCCGAGTCGAGCTAGGTTTGTGGCTCATGTCCTTAACAAGCCAAGCCGAGTCGAGCTAGGTTTGTGGCTCATTTCCTTAACAAGCCAAGCCGAGTCATTGTTCTGACCGAGCTTGGCTCAAGATGGCTCGGCTCAGGTCGTTTCCAGCCCTAGCCACATTGGTTACCGCACTAATGAGCTTGGGTATTACCCTCGGTAGCACACTGTATACATGACAAATACCCAGAACCACCCCTTGATACATGTTCGTGTGTCCAAACTGACACATATGCCATGTTGTGTGTCTACTCTAGGCCCACACATGCCATATGCCCACGTCCATATCCCGCACGCATCCATGCAGTGAAAGTTGATGCTCTGATACCATATGTAACACCTTGATCCAAAATCTGCTCAAAGCATAGCCCACCATTGAGCGAGCCCACCAATACGTAGTACTACTTACATTTTCGTCCATGCTTCGTATAAAAGGGTTAATCCGAATGTGCTATGTTTAGACCTAACAAGTATTATATACTACTATAACTCACTTTAAGCAAGCAATATAGGACTAATCGCACCACAACTCAACATGGGCCACTACACTAACGGGCCAGAGTATTATAGAGCTCTGTTATTTATGTCAAGGAGAAGAGAATATAAACACCGCCCTCGAAGAGATTACACCATAGACAGAAAAGAGTCCCTGTTGGAACACCTAGGAAACACAACAAACACCGAGACCGTGCACTCATGTTTGATTGGTGAGAAGTGCATAAAAAAGTTATTGCAATCTTTCCTGGAAAATGTTGCGCAATCTTATCTGTCAAGAGGACTGCTCAGTGTTCAACACAAAATTCGACATCGTTGCAAGGTTGTGAGGGGAGAATGGCTGCAGATATTCGGTGGCTTACATGAAAGGGAAAAAGTGGCTCTACGCTATCTGATAACGATGTAACTTCAAAACTACTACCAACCCACCGCGGCTATACGACACTGTGAAACATGGAAAGTGTCGGAAAATGACTATATAAGCAGTCAATGCTAGGTTTTAGGTTGAAAGGAATAAAAATACAGGGAAAATAATAGGAAGTTAATTTTGGAGACTGATGTTTCTCAAAAATGTCAAAATCGCCTTTGATCAAATTCGATCTCCTCGCCAAGTCTCTCATTCCCCAATACCGAACATCGATCTCACCCCTCTATCCCTGAGATGTGCAATTAGATGTGCAACGAGCAACTAGAGAGTTCCTAGATCACTCGTCACAGGCCAACAATCAGTTTAGAGACAGACAATGCGATCCAAGTTATTGAGATATGTGTGTTCAGTTGGTTATATGGCATCTTTTCTAGATATAAGTGTTGTATTTGAGAGGGCATTTTGAGAATTTCCCAATTGATAAGAGTGGAAGGGAGCCCTAAAAGGTGGGGCCCACCTGTCGGTCTCACGGGAAAGAGATAAGGGAGAGGAGACTTTGTCTCCTCCCCGATCCGGTTGATGGCGGCTTTGGTGGCTCTCTCCCGTGTGGTGGTTTCTTCATCCTCTCCCAGATCCGGAATGCTCGGGGCTTGAGGGGAGGTGGCGCGTGGAGAGGCGAGCGGGGAAGGCGCGGGCTGGCCCGGGTTCTTCGGAGCCGGCCGCTCGCGCCTCCTTCTCGCAGACCCCGCCTCTTCTCTTCATAAACCTAGCTCCCTCCATGGGTGAGGGGATCTTCTTCTCTCTGAACTGGTGCTTGTCCTCTCGAGTCTCCTTCCTCCTCTCTATTCTCTTGTGGTGCTGAGGGTGTTGGCTTCGGCCATCTCCGATTGAAAGCTTGGCCTTGGTCTCCTGCGCAATCCCTAATTTGGGGTGTGGGGACTCGGGACCTTGGAGTTCCATCCGAGAAAGGAGAAGGCGACGCCCGCTCCCTGCTGAGTGTGTGTGCACGCTTGGCCAGTGCGCATATCGTTGTCTTGTGCGGCATCTCTGTACCTCGACTTCACCTCTGGTTTTCGGCTGAGAAGTGAAGAGCGGCATTGTATCTCCGTGAATCATCTACTCGTGCGTGATAGTGGGTTGATAGATTTTCTGGGTGAGCGATTCATCGTGCCTTGCCGCATTGATTGGTTTTCTCCTGCAGAATTTCGGCTCCTGGACAGTTTCGAATACTGTCAGTCTGTGAGTATAATCAGTTCTTTCTCATTTACAGCAGTATATCTTGATCTGCAATTTTAATCAAGTTATTGAGGGCTGCTGTGAATGCTTGTGGGCTTTTGTGTATGCTCTGTGATGAACTTGTCTATATGAAATTGATCTAGACTAAATTAAGGGTTTTGAGCTCCATTGGTTAGTCTTCTACTGTCTGATAGTATACTGCTCTCTGTTGGCTAGATATGTTCATATGCTCCTGATTACTTGCTGTGCAATAGTCTTTAATTGTTCCAGTGGAGGTTCTTTTACAATCACTCTCAGTTCTGCTATATATTGCATGATTTTCATCTGACAGATGCTCTATATTCACTCTGGGAATGCCTGTCTATTGCTGAATAATATCCTTGACTGTGAACATATATACTGAAAGCATTAAACTGCTGTTTTATAGTGTTTGATCAGCCGAGACAGTAGAAATCTTGATTGTGAGCTCAAATCCTGATTTTGGTTTTAGATCATTTGTGATTAAATAGACATGTGCATGAGAAGGCCAAAATCTTTGATTTTGCGCAACTCTGTTCTGAGAGCCATCATGAAACAATTATTTTGTCATGTGCTAGATTTAATGGTTTCATTGTTGCTATTGATATTTTGCTGTTTATTTTCAGCAGTAATCATGTTATATTCTTTAGATATATCTATGATTATGAATGGCAAGTTAGAATTACATATTTATATGCAATTTATGTCATTCTTATTGTGCTGGAAATATGGTCATTTGATATGTTTGGCTGGAATTAAATATTCAAATATGCTTATACCGCTATATTTACAACAATAAGGCCAGTGCAAATTACGACCTCAAACCGCTACATCAAGTCATGACTTCACATGGCACCAGTTGAAGCTTCAGACATGCAGTTTGGCCACTCTACAGACCGCTAATGCTTCTTTTGGGCCGTGGTTTTTAGTTTAAAATTTTAAATCCTGACTATTCGTGAGAAAGAGTATAACGAGACATACTCATATGCTATTTTGGCCAATATAGATGAAGTTAGGACAGTGTTTATTACAATCGACTTGTAGAACCCGTCTTGAAAAAACAGTATGTTTGAAAGTTAGTTACTGTAGAAAACTAAATATAGGACCGGAAATGAAACAGAGGGGGATAAATGGTGTCTTCAAAAAATTCCCACTAAATATCTAAAAGACTCGGGAGATCGACGACCAGTGAGAGTCTAAAACCTGAATGGTCGAAACACGACTTGTATGGTCAACGACCAGTGAATGGTCGAAAACCAATATAGTCAAAGCAAGTCGAAACAAGACCAGAATGGTCAAAATTCAACGTGATCGAAGACCAGTAAGTGGTCGAAAACCAATGTGGTCGACGACCAAGGCGTGGTCAAAAACCAACATGGTCGACAACCAGAGAGTAGACGAAAAACCAACATGGTCGAAGACTAATGAGTGATCTAAAATCGATGTGGTTGATAACCTAAGTGTGGTCGCAAACCCGAGTGTCCAAAGCAAGTTGAAACCCGACCGATGTGATCAACGACCAGTGAGTGGTCGAAAACCAAAGTGATCGATGGCTAGCAGCTGCGGTACTACCGCTATGAAACTAGCGGTACTACCGCTTTTACACCAAAGTCTGAAGGAATAGGGGTTTTCAGCACAACCGCAAGATTCCAAGTTCACGTAACTTTTGATTGACTGATTCAAAAGCCGTGAAACTTCAAACATGAATTGCTAAAGGTCATAGGAACTTATTCCATTCGATAATCGACAGAATAATTACCAAATTTTCTACCTTTTTGTAATTGAATAAAAAGAGCGCCAAATTAGAGCCAAACCCCCCCCCATCGGTGAATACAACCTGCTCGTGGGTAGGTGATGGCCAAAATGGCTCTAGAAGTATTCCCACAAATCACAGCTGGCTAGAAACACTAAAGAAAACAATCTAAAACCACTTGAGACAGAAATCACTTGATGAGGCCAAGAACAGGCAAAAACTGGGTTTTCTCGTGAATCTTGCAATCAAAGTGCCTCGATGGATCTCATAGTCTACGACAAATGATTGCAAAGTCTACAACTACTGATCACAAAGTCTACAACTATCGATCGCTAAACCTATGATTACCGATCACAAAGTTTACGACTATCGATCACTCACTCTACGACTATTGATTGCTAAGTCTATGACTATCCATCGCTGAGCGCCAACTAGGTACTAAAGCTGCGACCATCCGTTGTCATTCTATCATGCTCGACCTGCCGATCGGATCGCCCAACACAGGGCCATTCGGATTGCCTATTCTAAGGCCGATTGGACTATCAACTACCGATCGTAGTCCATGCCTCCAACTACCTTCTATAGTCGAAGCAAACAGCCCAAGCAGAAAGCAATCTTTGCAAAAAAGAAAACTTAACCACTCTAAAATTATTGCAATGGTTCATCACAATATTATCCTAGACCTATGACTTGACAGATAGGACTTAAACCTCTCATATCAAACTCTAGGGGCTTGCTTAAGTCCATACAGGACTTTGGAAAGCTTGAAGATATGGTTCGGATATTTAGAGTTCTCGAAACCTAGAGGTTGTCTAACATAAATCTCTTCCTCAATGTACACATTGAGGAAGACACTCTTGATATCCATCTTGTACAACTTGAAGCTCTTAGACACTACGAAGGCAAACAGAATCCTAATGACCTCTAGTCTAGCCACAGGGGTGAAGGTCTTCTCAAAATCTAAACTCTCAACCTAGGAGAAACCCTAAGCTACCAGTCTAGCCTTGTTTTGAATGACTACCCCATCCTCACTCTGCTTGTTTTTGAAAATCCACTTGGTTTCTATTACATTATGACCACTAGGAGGCTCAACAAGTTGTTTCTCTCGAAATTTTCTAACTCCTCATGCATGACATTGACCCAAGACTCATCAAAAAGTGCATAGCAAATATCTTTAGTCTCGAATGTGGTGACAAAGGTAGAGTGTAGACAAAAGTGAGATAAACCAGATTTTGACCACGTGGCACACTCAAGGAGATCACCAATGATTGCACAAGAAGATGTCGATGCTAAATGCGTCTGGGAGATCCTGAATGAGAAGAAGAATTGACCTCTACCTCATAAGCTGTGGAGGTAAGAGCAGAGCCACAAGCTCTAGATGAGCTAAAAGGTAAGGGCTGATCTCCCTAAAGAGTAGTAGAGGAAGCAGACGCCTTAGAAATATATGGGATTGGATCAGGTAAGGAACCTTCCTCTCCAAGGAAACTTCCTCTCCATCATCCTCATTATCTACAAAGATAGTCTTCGACTGCATAACTGGACTTGCGATGTCAGGCCTAATGCTAGGACTGGCCTCATCGAAGGTAACCTCATATGTCTCTATGATCCTACTAGTCTCGCAATTTTAGACCCTATAACCCTGCGAAGAAGTCGAGTAACCCAAAAAGATACCATCATATGAGCGTGACTCGAACTTATCTAGGTTTCCAGACTTCAGAATAAAACACTTGCAACCAAAAATATGAAATTGTGAGATGCTGGGCTTCCGCCTATACCTCAACACACAATAAGTGCGATGCAAGTGTGCCCTCAAAAAACTCTGTTCGAAACATGGCACGTGGTGGCTATAGTCTCAACCCAAAACTTCCTAGGTGTAGCATACTTGTCTAGCATCGTCCTGACCATCTCGACTAAGATACGTTTCTTCCTCTCCATAACGCCATTTTGCTAAAGGACGTGTGGAGAAGAAAACTAATGCTCTACACCTTTCTCATCATAGAAGCTCTCAAAGTAGGAGTTTTTGAACTCTATGTCATTGTCACTGTGGATTGCTCGTAAGGCACCAAGGAGCTTAACTGACAAGAAAACATGTAAGAAAACCTCGAGAAGTCATCGACCACAATAATAATGTATCACTTCCCACCCATCGACTACACTTTAGCTGGACCAACAATATCCATATGAAAGAGCTGTCCTGGTGCATCGTTCATAGTCATAGTGACTGGGGGATGAGAAGCAGCAACCATCTTGTTATGCCGGCAAGAAGCACAAACTAAGTCTTTGGCCATCTTGAGCTTAGGCAGACCACGAACAAGGTCATGTCCGCTCACTCGGGTCAAATGATCAAATCTAATGTAACCAAGTCTCCTATGCTAGAAGGAGAGATCACAGGACTCAAAAGCAACTAAGCATCGAAGAGAATCACCAGATGACTCAATAAAATCAGTATGAAAGATTTTCCTAAACCTAGAAATCCCACAAACTAGACTTCCCAAAGAATTAAGGATTTTACAAGCATTTTTCTTAAAGCTTACCTTGAAATCGTCATCGGTAAGCTGCGAAACAGATAGTAAATTATAATGCAGCTTACTCACTAAGGCAACATCCTTAATAATAAAAAATCATTAATGCGCACAGTACCTTTAGCGATGACTCGACTTGAAGAAGTGTCTCCTAAGGTGATCGTCTCATCACCTGGAGCTCGGACTAGGGAAGAGAAATAACAGGAGTCTCTGGTCATGTGGCGAGAACAACCGGAGTCAACCAACCAAACATCTCCCTTCCAAGCCTCATAGGACCAGAAAACTGACCTTTACCACTCTACGCAACTCACCTCCTACAGAGTCAGTCGGTCTAGAAGTAGACCTCAAACCTTTGCTAGGTTTGATCGCTACCAAAGAGTTGGTCTAATTAAAAGCAGGGTACTGATTATACCGTGGGTAGCCACCTCGACCAGGGAAGTGAGGTCTATTCTTAGGACAGCGAAAACCCTGACCAAATGCAACTCGATGACCAAAACTTGAAGAAACCTGAAAACCAAGTCTCACGTAGCTTAAAGCCAAGAATGTCATGAGTGTTACTCTCAACTCCAGACTTCATGTCAATCTTAGAAACACTCGAAGTCTAAGGTTGACTCCGAATACCCGTACGAGTACGACTATAGTCATGACATGCGACCTTGGCATGCCTGAAACAAAAGTCGACCAAATGTCTATCCTTTTGACAGAAAGTGCAACGATACTTCACCTTCTGAGTGGTCGAAATAGTAATAGGCACGCCCTTACTATCATAAATCCCCTGGACAAAGCCTGTAGACTTAAACACTGTCTTTTTAGACTTAGGTGCAACCTCGATCACCCCTCTGACTACAGATCTAACAACTGTAAGTGGATATTTTCTCACATCCTCTAAGAGATCATATCCTATATCTTGATTAAACTTACAAATATTGGATTTGTTCAGGATAATATTAAGCCTTTTCATACCTCTAACAAAATTTCCAAGAGTGTTTATGAGGTACTCACACTCCCAAAAAAGGATGCACAAAAAACATAAGGAGAAGCATAGGGTGAGGAACCAGAAGGAGAGGATGAAGAATCAGAGGGAGAAGATCGAACAGCACGTGCATATCTTTCCTTACACATGGCCACCTCAACTTTGAGAGCTTTGTAAGACACGTAGGGGATATTTCTAACCCTAGCTATCTGGGCCTCATAACTCTCCCTAAAGGTCTTTTGCATATTCTCCATTTTCTCCCCAACTTCAGCACAGAACAGGCAATCAGATTGTGGCTTCTCTAGTAGATCCTTAGTTAGCTTCATACATTTTTCATTCAATACAATTAATTCAGATTTAGTTTTTCATAATTATTGTATGGTAAGGTAACAGGTGGCTTAGAATCATATTGAGCTATTTTCTTGTTATGATCACACATATTCTAAAATTATTTAGAAACATATTCAAACTCAGCAGTTAAATTAGGACAGTTATCACAAGAAGCAACCGACCGCGAGGCCTTTGACAACCGATCGCAAAGCCTACGACTATCGATCACTAAGTCTACGATTACCGATCACCGAGCACCAACCAAGTACTGAAGGTGCGACCATCCACGGTCCTTTTGCTGCGCTCGACCTGTCGACCGGACCGCCCAACACAGGGTCGTTTGGATTGCCTATTCTAAGGCTGATCGGACTATCAACTACCGATCGTAGTCCATACTTTCGACTGCCTTCTGCGGTCGAAGCAAACAACCCAAGCAGAAAATGATTTTTGCAAAACACTTCACTACTTCAAAAATATTATAATACTTCATCACAACATTATTCTGAACATTCTTACATGATTCTTTATTAAACTATAAATCTAAAAGAATCCCCCAATTAGCTCGTCGGAAGCATGACAAGCACCTTACTGTCTGAATCCTGCATCCTACATGGTATGGACGCATACGCCTCCGGTGACAGAAAGGTGTCGGTCGAGCAGGGAAAAAAAGGATGGGAAGGACATGGCGTGCGAAAGTAGATTATGACTACTTTCAGCCGAGGAGAAAGAAGCCCAGGAAAGGAGAAGCAGAAGGGTCCCGTGATTCTCCCCTCTTCAGATAAGGAGAAGCAAAAAGGAAAGAAAAAAAAAAAGAAGCGGCACACGGCCGGGTGGATCTGCAGTTTCTTCGGCCCAATTTCTTGGTCGTGTCGTTAACCACCAAGCCCAAGGCGTAGCAGCGGTGTGACCGGTGGATGCGGCAGCGCGACACACACGAGTTGAACGGAGACTATTCGTATAAACGATATTGTAGCCATGCTTTCAATAGTCTTTAAATAAATTCTTTTGCAAATTTAACCCCTACTTAAATCTACCAAGCTTGATAAACACCTAACGAGCTCCTTTGCAAATCTAACCTCTACTTAGATCTACCAAACACCTAACGAGCTCGAGGTGTCTGCAAAGCTACAATCACTCGGTAGCACCTGTCGAGCTCCCCTGCTGCCGAGCACCCACCCAGCGACAGCATCTAATGTTGTGATTAGTGCTAATTAAATACAATTAGCACTAGTTAAACACACACTAATCGACTAGCGACCTGTGGAACTACGTAGATCCAAAGAGAGACTAGATTAACAAAATAGGTGCTCAATACCAAATTTAAATAAAAAAGTAGCTACAGTAATGGTTGTGTGGTGCCATTCCGTCAAAAGAGGCATGCCGCGATTCCATCGATGGGGGTGGTGCATCAAGCTGTGATCAATAGAGATGGAAACGGATCGGATATGATCGAATAGTCGTCTATATTTTTAAAATATATACGCATACAAATTCGAATATTCTCAAATAAGAATATGAATCGAATGCCGTAACTGATACGAATTCGAATCGAGTATGTGCTTAATTCGGTCAAATAAAATATCCTCCTGCAACTTCTGTAACAAATCTCGGTAGAACATATTCCTAGCGGTTTTGCTAATTTTTCACCGATTTTGACCGGTTACCAGAAGTTTACCAGTTTCAAACCACCCAAATTCAAATTTTGAATCACAAAATTCGTCTGGATTTTCTCGGGTTCCGGAAACAGATCGAATACGAATCGAATAGTCTTGAATACGAATATTCTCGGATACGAATATCGGATAAAACGGATTATTTGTTACCAATTCCCACCCCTAGTGATCAGCTCACGTGGGCTCCGGTTGTACTTTTACTGCTGCACACCAAATCTATCCATTTCAACTTTTAAGAAGAAAGGTAAATATTTTAAAATTATTTTTTAAAACTTTGATCCTTGATTTAGTAGGTCATAATTAAAATTAAAACTAAATCGTAATGGCTATTGGATGTTATAAAAAAAGAAAAATGATACAGATTATAAAAAAAACCTAGCCCTTGAGCTGGTAGATCCTAATTAAGTTGAACTTTAGTAATCATTGGATGTTATTATTTAAAGAGATATATTACTTATAATTTAAAAACTAATATGTTAGATATGGCGCGCTACAACCGTGACAGATAATCTACTACGACAAAAAAAATAAAAAGGAACGCTAATTCATGTTGCCTCGTGGCTTCTTTGCCGTCATACAGTCCATGACTCCTAGTACAGGATGGGGCAAGCTGTAGACTTGCAATATAGAAAACGGAACTTGACTCTGTAATTGAAAAAAAAAACACCGAAACGTCCCAAATATATCTTAATGCAAGGGTTCACATGGACAGCGTACTGAAGAAAGTTTAACAAGAAAAAAAAAAGCAACGCACTGCGAGATTCCTAATTAAAACTGTTACGAAATCACTGGACCCTAAAGTTTAACTATATCTGAGTGATAAATATAAAGTTATAAATAGTTGATGAAATTAAAGACACCTCCGTTTTGAGTGCTATAACTTCGTACAATAATGGAGTATGTGAAAGGGAAAAGAAAATCATGAACCTTGAAGGGATTGCTTTTGGACTTTTTGGTTAGCTAAAGTACTTTCCTTTTCTATCTTTTCCCTCTAGAATAAAAAATAATTAATCAGAAATATATAGACCAAAATTGTTATAGTTTTGCAACAAATATAATTTATAGATTAGGGTTGTAGAACAAATACAAGATCTAACACAAGCGCTGGAGTTTGCAAGCAACACAACAGAGAGCAAGAAAACGTGCAGGCCAGCGATGCATAAACGGGATCGATGAGGTGCATGTGCACATCAATCATAGCAATCATGTCACCACGGGGTGATGACCAATACCATTACACATCTACACGTCCTAGGATCATATAATAGATCGATACAAATTAGTGCAAACGCGTCTGTCGCACTAATCAATTGAAGATGATTAAGGAACCTCTTCGAGAGTTGCAGTTCGTGCGTGCATGAAAAGGTGCGACTTGGTTGGACTGAAACAAATTAGTTTATAACTAAAATTACACTATAACTGATGGTGGCTTATTTGACATAACTAAATTTAAAAAATTTAAAAATAAAAAAATAGGTTAGCTCATCATGGACAATGCAAACAAATACGGAAAAAAGAACTAGCAAAAAATGTTTAAAAAGCCAAAAGCGAGAAAAAGACAAAATTTAGGAATAGTAAAAAATAAATTAGAAGCCATAAACTCAAGCTGAAATGAGCGGGGCCCTAGGCATGTCCACACAAGGCATGCATTTGGTCGAAGTAGTTCAAGCATTGCATGAGGAACTTGTATATCCGGCAATGCAGTAACTTTTTTTTAAAAAAAATCAATCTAAACGTCCATTTTTACAAATATAATCCACTCCTTGAATTTATCAGGTACTTGTCAAGCTAGAGGAGCTTGACACTCAGTAGGACGTTCAGCGGGAACAACAGTGAAACATGTTGATTAATTAGTGTTAGTCATGGAATATGTTGATTAATTAGTGCTAGTTATGAAATATATTGATTAATTAGTGTTAATCATAATTAATTAACACTAATTAATTGTTTGTCTAATTACCTATCAATTTGCCGGTGCTACCGTGGCACTGTTGCTCGGCAAGACCTGTCAAGCTGCTGTAGTGCGGCAGACGGCATGTGTCACCTGCTACGGCTATCGAGCTCATGAAGGGAACTAGATTTATAAAAACAGACATCCGTGGACCATTTTTTTAAAAAAAATGACTACATTGCAAGATATGTCTGTTGAAAATATAGGCAATATTTTAATTCCAAATTTTATTAGGAGACAGAAATAATAAACTAATGATGCAAAACTCACAACTAACAGCAAGCTATTCACCATACTTCAGATTTTGCACAAGAAAACAATACAGAGACAAAGTCGAACGTGCGCACGAACGACTTACTTGTTAGTCTGATGAAGAATAGGAAGCCGCGCAGGCTTGACGCAGTGCAGAACGAAGGTGTCGCAGTGCAGTGAGCGGTCGCGCAGTTGCGCTGCCCAGAAACCTTATTGCCGCCCCCGTGCAGGTCTTCACGACAGCAAAGGTCCGGAGATACCGCTCCTCTTCTTCACGGTGCACGCCGGGAAGAAGAGTCGACGAAGTTCTTGCAGCACAATACCACAGCACAAGATCGCAGAGCAGAAAGTAGAGACAGAATGGAGGTGCAAAAATTCTCTTCTTTTCCTGGACGTCTCCAGGCCCTTTTAAGGGCGCTGCTGTTACTACTCACTAGTAACTGCTGCGTTTAAACAGAATTATGCACTGGTAACTGCCTCATCAAATCACAAATTAAGCAGTGCAAATTGACTAGTAACTGCCTCATTCAACTGTTTGAATCTCATTCAATCAGAGAGATAGTGGTGCGCGCAGAGTTTAGCAAAAATAAAGATGGACTTGGTCTGCCACGCGGCGCGCCACGTCACGACACGGTCGCGCGTCGCAAGTCACAAGTCACGCGATTTTCACGCGAAAATACGCGAGTACGCGCGCGCGCGTGCGTGCGCGTGTGTGTGACTAGACAGAGCCATCCTCATACCATCTCTTTCCATATTCAAGGAGTGGGGAGGACTCCACCTTATAAATTGGTCTTCCTCCCCCTACCTTAGCAATATGGTACTAACCATGCATGCTTTGGGATTCACTAAAATGGGCCTCGCTCATTGGGCCATTTTCTAACAATCCCCCACCAATTCCAAAGCAGAATTAGAAGTCAAAGATATTGTGCTAAAGTACTGTTAATATACCAGTCTTTTAGTGTAAGTCCCGTACGGGTTGAACTTGCACCTAGAATGACAAGATTCATCTTCTCACAACTGATGAATGGACTATGCCTTGAATTCATAGCTTTTTGTGATCAGATTTCACTTGAAATCTCAACTAGTACTAGGCTGCCAATGAACCACGCCTAAACGGAGCGTTATATGGTCATGCTCCCTTATCTGCTCATGAGCTTTCTAGAGAATGCCCCGTTCTCGTGAACTGCGACCACACAGTTAGGCTCAAGTAGGTGTATTCTTTCTAGGTATCCTGCAGGCTAATACCTTTTCCTTATTTGGACAACAGAATACATTAAGGTTTTATGCCAACCTTCCATACAGTCGAAAGTACATTGTTTATTAGGACATGGGTACAATAAATATGTACTCTCTTGTTACAACATCAATTTGTTTTTCCCATTGCCTAAGTCACGGGATCTCCGATCAAGAAGGTATGGGTTACCATTGTGATGTAACTTAAATGGGCCTCATTCCCATGTCCATAGATGCAACGGAAATCGCTTTCCGTGCTAACCCCTTTGTAAAAGGGTCTGCCAGATTTTTCTCAGTGTGAATATAGTTCACAGCAATCACTCCGGAGTTTCTTAGTTTTCTGACAGATTTAAGCCTACGCTTCACATGTCTAGAGGACTTCATATTATCCTTTGTACTTGTGACTTTGGCCAACACTGTTTGATTATCACAGTACATCAGGATTGCAGGTATTGGTTTCTCAACCAATGGCAAGTCCAATAGAAGTTCTCTCAGCCATTCAGCCTCAACTGTGGCTGTATCAAGTGCTACTAGTTCTGCTTCCATGGTTGACCTCGTCAATATGGTCTGTTTGCAAGATCTCCATGAAACTGCAGCACCAGCTAAAGTGAATACATAACCACTTGTAGCTTTGATCTCATCCGCATCAGAGATCCAATTGGAGTCACTGTATCCTTCTAATACAGAAGGGTGTCCAGTATAATGTATTCCAAAAGATGTTGTGCCTCTCAAGTAACGCAACACTCTTTCAAGTGCCTCCCAGTGATCATCTCCTGGGTTAGAAGTAAACCGACTTAATTTGCTCACAGCAAATGAAATGTCAGGTCTTGTGGCACCAGCTAAATACATTAGTGACCCAATAATTTGTGAATATCTTAATTGATCTTTTCCTAACCCCTGGTTCTTTCGAAGCTTAATGCTCGCATCATAGGGTGTTGGTGAAACTTTACAGTTTTCAAAACCAAACCGGCTTAATATTTTCTCAGCATAATGGGATTGATTCAAAGTAATCCCATCCTTGCTTTTGATCAATTTAATATTCAGAATAACATCTGCCTCTCCCAAGTCTTTCATATCAAAACACCGAGATAAGAAAGATTTGACCTCGTCAATTAAGGCAGTATTTGTTCCAAATATAAGTATGTCATCTACATACAGACATAAGATAACTCCTTGACCCCCACCATAACGATAATACACACATTTATCAGCTTCATTCACAACAAAGCCAGCGGATGTTAAAGTTTTATCAAACTTTTCGTGCCATTGTTTTGGTGCTTGTTTTAGACCATACAAAGATTTCAATAATCTGCATACTTTATTTTCCTGTCCAGAAATCACAAAACCATCCGGTTGATCCATATAGATTTCTTCCTCCAACTCTCCATTAAGGAAAGCTGTCTTCACGTCCATTTGATGAACATGTAGACCATAGGAAGATGCTAACGCAAGGAGCACTCTGATGGTAGTTAGTCTGGCGACAGGAGAATAGGTATCAAAGAAATCTTCTCCCTCTTTCTGGGTGTAACCCTTGGCCACAAGTCTTGCCTTGTACTTCTCAATTGTTCCATCAGGCCTTAGTTTCTTTTTAAAGATCCACTTACATCCTACAGGTTTACACCCGATAGGACGATCCGTGATCTCCCAAGTCCCATTAGCCATGATAGAGTCCATCTCGCTACGGACTGCCTCTTTCCAATACTCAGCATCAGGAGATGCATAAGCCTCTGAAAGAGTCTTTGGCACATCATCCACGAGGTATACAATAAAGTCGTCACCAAAGGTTTTCTCAACCTTTTGTCTCTTGCTCCTGCGAGGAGCTTCTGCGACTAGATTGTTATCCTCCTCAGGGATATCACATATTGGTTCAGAAATGGTGGGAAGTTCAGAAGTTTGATTATTCTCATTTTCAATATTATCAGTTTGAACATTCTCTGTTCGTGAAGTACTGCCTGCTGTTTTCATAGGAAAGATATTCTCAAAGAATGAAGCATCTCTAGACTCCATTATTGTATTAGCAATAATCTCAGGAGTTTCTGATTTAACTACTAAAAATCTATAGGCCGTGCTATTTTGTGCATATCCTAGAAAAATACAATCGACTGTTTTTGGTCCAAGTTTTCTCTTTTTCTGCAATGGTATATTGACTTTTGCCAAACACCCCCAAGTTCGCAGAAAATTAATATTAGGTTTTCTCCCCTTCCATCCCTCATACGGAGTAATCTCACTCTTTTTAGTGATTACTCTGTTTAGGACGAAAGTTGCTGTTAGAATAGCTTCCCCCCACCATGCCTTAGGCATACCGGCACTCTCTAACATGGCATTAACCAAGTCTGTTAGTGTCCGGTTTTTCCTCTCAGCTACCCCGTTTGATTGGGGTGAATATGGTGGAGTAAATTCATGGACTATTCCATGCTCAGAACAGAATTGAGAGAATTCATGAGAGACATACTCTCCTCCACGATCAGACCTCAATCTTTTTATTTTCTTTTCTAGTTGGTTCTCAACCTCGGCCTTATAAGTTTTAAAGTAGTTTAAAGCTTCATCCTTAGTTTTCAGCAAATACACATAGCAGTAGCGTGTTGCATCATCAATAAAAGTTAGAAAGTATCTTTTGCCTCCTTTTGTCAATAATCCATTCATTTCACACAAATCTGAATGAATAAGATCTAAAGGTGCCAAGTTCTTTTCATCCTCTAATCCCTTAAAGGGTTTTCGAGGTTGCTTTGCTTGCACACATGACTGGCACTTTGATCTTTTGACAATTTCACATCTTGGAATTAAATCTAATCTGGACATTCTAGCAATACTATCAAAACCAATATGACAGAAACGAGAATGCCAAATATTTGCCTCACATTTATTTGAACCAGTTGCAATATTCAAATTATAACAAGACTCTAAGATACTTAGGCGGAACAAGCCTCCGCTCTCATAGCCTTTACCAACAAATTTTCCGAACTTAGACATTACAATTTTATTTGACTCAAAAACTAGCTTATAACCATCCCTGCATAGGAGAGAACCACTAGCGAGGTTCTTCTTTATTGTAGGCGCATGCTGTACGTTCTTCAAGTGGACAATCTTCCCTGAAGTAAGCTTCAGATCCACCGTGCCAACACCAAGAACAGAAGCATGCGACCCGTTTCCCATTAGGACGGAGGAAGCCCCTGCTGCCTGATAAGAGGAAAACAAGGAAATATCAGAACATACGTGAACATTAGCTCCAGTATCAACCCACCAATCAGTGGATTGACAAGCTGAAAAGACAACAGGTGAATTACCATACCCTCCTGAAGTCGAGGCCTCGCCTATGGTCACGTTAACAGCCTTCTTCTTAGGCTGTTCACCATCTCTGATTTTGCGGAAACGACAGTCCTTCGCCATATGACCGTCTTTACCGCACACAAAGCAGGTGATGTCCTTCAAATCCTTTTTCTCAGTTTTCTTCTTAAAACTAGTTGTCTTGTTCGGTTTGTTGGATTTGTACTTCTTAGCAACAGTCTTTCTCTGTATGACATTTGCATTGTTCTGGCCAGATGTGCTAGGTGCATCTTTTGCTCTTGCTTTTTCTTCCACATCGAGGGCTGCAATGAGATCCTCAACAGAAATCTCTTCCCTCTTATGTTTCAAGCTAGTAGCAAAATCCCGCCAAGAGGCAGGGAGTTTAGCAACAATGCCCGCAGCCACAAACTTTGGAGGCAACACACAGCCCAAGTGCGCAATTTCACCAACTAGTAGCTGGAGGTCATGAGCTTGTCCGACTATGGACTTAGCCTCATCCATGCTAAAGTCGAAAAACTGCTCACATATGTAGAGCCAGCGACCTGCCTCTGCCTCTGCATATTTGAGCTCTAGTGCATCCCACAACTCTGTGGCGGACTTGAAGTCCATGTACACATCATATAGTTGATCTGCCAGAACAGTTAGAATGCAGCCAAGGGCAGTATTGTTCGCAGTCTCGAACTGCATGTACTGCTCAATCGTAAATGGATACTGCGGGTGGATAACCCACCACAGTCCCAAAGACATGAGCCAAAACTTGACTCTAGTCTGCCATCTACGAAAGTTCTGACCAGAAAACCTCTCAGGTTTCATCGCATCAGAAGCATTAGCCATTTCTGTATTGCAACAAAATTCACAATAAGGTTTCTGGAATGTTGAAAATATAGGCAATATTTTAATTCCAAATTTTATTAGGAGACAGAAATAATAAACTAATGATGCAAAACTCACAACTAACAGCAAGCTATTCACCATACTTCAGATTTTGCACAAGAAAACAATACAGAGACAAAGTCGAACGTGCGCACGAACGACTTACTTGTTAGTCTGATGAAGAATAGGAAGCCGCGCAGGCTTGACGCAGTGCAGAACGAAGGTGTCGCAGTGCAGTGAGCGGTCGCGCAGTTGCGCTGCCCAGAAACCTTATTGCCGCCCCCGTGCAGGTCTTCACGACAGCAAAGGTCCGGAGATACCGCTCCTCTTCTTCACGGTGCACGCCGGGAAGAAGAGTCGACGAAGTTCTTGCAGCACAATACCACAGCACAAGATCGCAGAGCAGAAAGTAGAGACAGAATGGAGGTGCAAAAATTCTCTTCTTTTCCTGGACGTCTCCAGGCCCTTTTAAGGGCGCTGCTGTTACTACTCACTAGTAACTGCTGCGTTTAAACAGAATTATGCACTGGTAACTGCCTCATCAAATCACAAATTAAGCAGTGCAAATTGACTAGTAACTGCCTCATTCAACTGTTTGAATCTCATTCAATCAGAGAGATAGTGGTGCGCGCAGAGTTTAGCAAAAATAAAGATGGACTTGGTCTGCCACGCGGCGCGCCACGTCACGACACGGTCGCGCGTCGCAAGTCACAAGTCACGCGATTTTCACGCGAAAATACGCGAGTACGCGCGCGCGCGTGCGTGCGCGTGTGTGTGACTAGACAGAGCCATCCTCATACCATCTCTTTCCATATTCAAGGAGTGGGGAGGACTCCACCTTATAAATTGGTCTTCCTCCCCCTACCTTAGCAATATGGTACTAACCATGCATGCTTTGGGATTCACTAAAATGGGCCTCGCTCATTGGGCCATTTTCTAACAATCCCCCACCAATTCCAAAGCAGAATTAGAAGTCAAAGATATTGTGCTAAAGTACTGTTAATATACCAGTCTTTTAGTGTAAGTCCCGTACGGGTTGAACTTGCACCTAGAATGACAAGATTCATCTTCTCACAACTGATGAATGGACTATGCCTTGAATTCATAGCTTTTTGTGATCAGATTTCACTTGAAATCTCAACTAGTACTAGGCTGCCAATGAACCACGCCTAAACGGAGCGTTATATGGTCATGCTCCCTTATCTGCTCATGAGCTTTCTAGAGAATGCCCCGTTCTCGTGAACTGCGACCACACAGTTAGGCTCAAGTAGGTGTATTCTTTCTAGGTATCCTGCAGGCTAATACCTTTTCCTTATTTGGACAACAGAATACATTAAGGTTTTATGCCAACCTTCCATACAGTCGAAAGTACATTGTTTATTAGGACATGGGTACAATAAATATGTACTCTCTTGTTACAACATCAATTTGTTTTTCCCATTGCCTAAGTCACGGGATCTCCGATCAAGAAGGTATGGGTTACCATTGTGATGTAACTTAAATGGGCCTCATTCCCATGTCCATAGATGCAACGGAAATCGCTTTCCGTGCTAACCCCTTTGTAAAAGGGTCTGCCAGATTTTTCTCAGTGTGAATATAGTTCACAGCAATCACTCCGGAGTTTCTTAGTTTTCTGACAGATTTAAGCCTACGCTTCACATGTCTAGAGGACTTCATATTATCCTTTGTACTTGTGACTTTGGCCAACACTGTTTGATTATCACAGTACATCAGGATTGCAGGTATTGGTTTCTCAACCAATGGCAAGTCCAATAGAAGTTCTCTCAGCCATTCAGCCTCAACTGTGGCTGTATCAAGTGCTACTAGTTCTGCTTCCATGGTTGACCTCGTCAATATGGTCTGTTTGCAAGATCTCCATGAAACTGCAGCACCAGCTAAAGTGAATACATAACCACTTGTAGCTTTGATCTCATCCGCATCAGAGATCCAATTGGAGTCACTGTATCCTTCTAATACAGAAGGGTGTCCAGTATAATGTATTCCAAAAGATGTTGTGCCTCTCAAGTAACGCAACACTCTTTCAAGTGCCTCCCAGTGATCATCTCCTGGGTTAGAAGTAAACCGACTTAATTTGCTCACAGCAAATGAAATGTCAGGTCTTGTGGCACCAGCTAAATACATTAGTGACCCAATAATTTGTGAATATCTTAATTGATCTTTTCCTAACCCCTGGTTCTTTCGAAGCTTAATGCTCGCATCATAGGGTGTTGGTGAAACTTTACAGTTTTCAAAACCAAACCGGCTTAATATTTTCTCAGCATAATGGGATTGATTCAAAGTAATCCCATCCTTGCTTTTGATCAATTTAATATTCAGAATAACATCTGCCTCTCCCAAGTCTTTCATATCAAAACACCGAGATAAGAAAGATTTGACCTCGTCAATTAAGGCAGTATTTGTTCCAAATATAAGTATGTCATCTACATACAGACATAAGATAACTCCTTGACCCCCACCATAACGATAATACACACATTTATCAGCTTCATTCACAACAAAGCCAGCGGATGTTAAAGTTTTATCAAACTTTTCGTGCCATTGTTTTGGTGCTTGTTTTAGACCATACAAAGATTTCAATAATCTGCATACTTTATTTTCCTGTCCAGAAATCACAAAACCATCCGGTTGATCCATATAGATTTCTTCCTCCAACTCTCCATTAAGGAAAGCTGTCTTCACGTCCATTTGATGAACATGTAGACCATAGGAAGATGCTAACGCAAGGAGCACTCTGATGGTAGTTAGTCTGGCGACAGGAGAATAGGTATCAAAGAAATCTTCTCCCTCTTTCTGGGTGTAACCCTTGGCCACAAGTCTTGCCTTGTACTTCTCAATTGTTCCATCAGGCCTTAGTTTCTTTTTAAAGATCCACTTACATCCTACAGGTTTACACCCGATAGGACGATCCGTGATCTCCCAAGTCCCATTAGCCATGATAGAGTCCATCTCGCTACGGACTGCCTCTTTCCAATACTCAGCATCAGGAGATGCATAAGCCTCTGAAAGAGTCTTTGGCACATCATCCACGAGGTATACAATAAAGTCGTCACCAAAGGTTTTCTCAACCTTTTGTCTCTTGCTCCTGCGAGGAGCTTCTGCGACTAGATTGTTATCCTCCTCAGGGATATCACATATTGGTTCAGAAATGGTGGGAAGTTCAGAAGTTTGATTATTCTCATTTTCAATATTATCAGTTTGAACATTCTCTGTTCGTGAAGTACTGCCTGCTGTTTTCATAGGAAAGATATTCTCAAAGAATGAAGCATCTCTAGACTCCATTATTGTATTAGCAATAATCTCAGGAGTTTCTGATTTAACTACTAAAAATCTATAGGCCGTGCTATTTTGTGCATATCCTAGAAAAATACAATCGACTGTTTTTGGTCCAAGTTTTCTCTTTTTCTGCAATGGTATATTGACTTTTGCCAAACACCCCCAAGTTCGCAGAAAATTAATATTAGGTTTTCTCCCCTTCCATCCCTCATACGGAGTAATCTCACTCTTTTTAGTGATTACTCTGTTTAGGACGAAAGTTGCTGTTAGAATAGCTTCCCCCCACCATGCCTTAGGCATACCGGCACTCTCTAACATGGCATTAACCAAGTCTGTTAGTGTCCGGTTTTTCCTCTCAGCTACCCCGTTTGATTGGGGTGAATATGGTGGAGTAAATTCATGGACTATTCCATGCTCAGAACAGAATTGAGAGAATTCATGAGAGACATACTCTCCTCCACGATCAGACCTCAATCTTTTTATTTTCTTTTCTAGTTGGTTCTCAACCTCGGCCTTATAAGTTTTAAAGTAGTTTAAAGCTTCATCCTTAGTTTTCAGCAAATACACATAGCAGTAGCGTGTTGCATCATCAATAAAAGTTAGAAAGTATCTTTTGCCTCCTTTTGTCAATAATCCATTCATTTCACACAAATCTGAATGAATAAGATCTAAAGGTGCCAAGTTCTTTTCATCCTCTAATCCCTTAAAGGGTTTTCGAGGTTGCTTTGCTTGCACACATGACTGGCACTTTGATCTTTTGACAATTTCACATCTTGGAATTAAATCTAATCTGGACATTCTAGCAATACTATCAAAACCAATATGACAGAAACGAGAATGCCAAATATTTGCCTCACATTTATTTGAACCAGTTGCAATATTCAAATTATAACAAGACTCTAAGATACTTAGGCGGAACAAGCCTCCGCTCTCATAGCCTTTACCAACAAATTTTCCGAACTTAGACATTACAATTTTATTTGACTCAAAAACTAGCTTATAACCATCCCTGCATAGGAGAGAACCACTAGCGAGGTTCTTCTTTATTGTAGGCGCATGCTGTACGTTCTTCAAGTGGACAATCTTCCCTGAAGTAAGCTTCAGATCCACCGTGCCAACACCAAGAACAGAAGCATGCGACCCGTTTCCCATTAGGACGGAGGAAGCCCCTGCTGCCTGATAAGAGGAAAACAAGGAAATATCAGAACATACGTGAACATTAGCTCCAGTATCAACCCACCAATCAGTGGATTGACAAGCTGAAAAGACAACAGGTGAATTACCATACCCTCCTGAAGTCGAGGCCTCGCCTATGGTCACGTTAACAGCCTTCTTCTTAGGCTGTTCACCATCTCTGATTTTGCGGAAACGACAGTCCTTCGCCATATGACCGTCTTTACCGCACACAAAGCAGGTGATGTCCTTCAAATCCTTTTTCTCAGTTTTCTTCTTAAAACTAGTTGTCTTGTTCGGTTTGTTGGATTTGTACTTCTTAGCAACAGTCTTTCTCTGTATGACATTTGCATTGTTCTGGCCAGATGTGCTAGGTGCATCTTTTGCTCTTGCTTTTTCTTCCACATCGAGGGCTGCAATGAGATCCTCAACAGAAATCTCTTCCCTCTTATGTTTCAAGCTAGTAGCAAAATCCCGCCAAGAGGCAGGGAGTTTAGCAACAATGCCCGCAGCCACAAACTTTGGAGGCAACACACAGCCCAAGTGCGCAATTTCACCAACTAGTAGCTGGAGGTCATGAGCTTGTCCGACTATGGACTTAGCCTCATCCATGCTAAAGTCGAAAAACTGCTCACATATGTAGAGCCAGCGACCTGCCTCTGCCTCTGCATATTTGAGCTCTAGTGCATCCCACAACTCTGTGGCGGACTTGAAGTCCATGTACACATCATATAGTTGATCTGCCAGAACAGTTAGAATGCAGCCAAGGGCAGTATTGTTCGCAGTCTCGAACTGCATGTACTGCTCAATCGTAAATGGATACTGCGGGTGGATAACCCACCACAGTCCCAAAGACATGAGCCAAAACTTGACTCTAGTCTGCCATCTACGAAAGTTCTGACCAGAAAACCTCTCAGGTTTCATCGCATCAGAAGCATTAGCCATTTCTGTATTGCAACAAAATTCACAATAAGGTTTCTGGAATGTTGAAAATATAGGCAATATTTTAATTCCAAATTTTATTAGGAGACAGAAATAATAAACTAATGATGCAAAACTCACAACTAACAGCAAGCTATTCACCATACTTCAGATTTTGCACAAGAAAACAATACAGAGACAAAGTCGAACGTGCGCACGAACGACTTACTTGTTAGTCTGATGAAGAATAGGAAGCCGCGCAGGCTTGACGCAGTGCAGAACGAAGGTGTCGCAGTGCAGTGAGCGGTCGCGCAGTTGCGCTGCCCAGAAACCTTATTGCCGCCCCCGTGCAGGTCTTCACGACAGCAAAGGTCCGGAGATACCGCTCCTCTTCTTCACGGTGCACGCCGGGAAGAAGAGTCGACGAAGTTCTTGCAGCACAATACCACAGCACAAGATCGCAGAGCAGAAAGTAGAGACAGAATGGAGGTGCAAAAATTCTCTTCTTTTCCTGGACGTCTCCAGGCCCTTTTAAGGGCGCTGCTGTTACTACTCACTAGTAACTGCTGCGTTTAAACAGAATTATGCACTGGTAACTGCCTCATCAAATCACAAATTAAGCAGTGCAAATTGACTAGTAACTGCCTCATTCAACTGTTTGAATCTCATTCAATCAGAGAGATAGTGGTGCGCGCAGAGTTTAGCAAAAATAAAGATGGACTTGGTCTGCCACGCGGCGCGCCACGTCACGACACGGTCGCGCGTCGCAAGTCACAAGTCACGCGATTTTCACGCGAAAATACGCGAGTACGCGCGCGCGCGTGCGTGCGCGTGTGTGTGACTAGACAGAGCCATCCTCATACCATCTCTTTCCATATTCAAGGAGTGGGGAGGACTCCACCTTATAAATTGGTCTTCCTCCCCCTACCTTAGCAATATGGTACTAACCATGCATGCTTTGGGATTCACTAAAATGGGCCTCGCTCATTGGGCCATTTTCTAACAATCCCCCACCAATTCCAAAGCAGAATTAGAAGTCAAAGATATTGTGCTAAAGTACTGTTAATATACCAGTCTTTTAGTGTAAGTCCCGTACGGGTTGAACTTGCACCTAGAATGACAAGATTCATCTTCTCACAACTGATGAATGGACTATGCCTTGAATTCATAGCTTTTTGTGATCAGATTTCACTTGAAATCTCAACTAGTACTAGGCTGCCAATGAACCACGCCTAAACGGAGCGTTATATGGTCATGCTCCCTTATCTGCTCATGAGCTTTCTAGAGAATGCCCCGTTCTCGTGAACTGCGACCACACAGTTAGGCTCAAGTAGGTGTATTCTTTCTAGGTATCCTGCAGGCTAATACCTTTTCCTTATTTGGACAACAGAATACATTAAGGTTTTATGCCAACCTTCCATACAGTCGAAAGTACATTGTTTATTAGGACATGGGTACAATAAATATGTACTCTCTTGTTACAACATCAATTTGTTTTTCCCATTGCCTAAGTCACGGGATCTCCGATCAAGAAGGTATGGGTTACCATTGTGATGTAACTTAAATGGGCCTCATTCCCATGTCCATAGATGCAACGGAAATCGCTTTCCGTGCTAACCCCTTTGTAAAAGGGTCTGCCAGATTTTTCTCAGTGTGAATATAGTTCACAGCAATCACTCCGGAGTTTCTTAGTTTTCTGACAGATTTAAGCCTACGCTTCACATGTCTAGAGGACTTCATATTATCCTTTGTACTTGTGACTTTGGCCAACACTGTTTGATTATCACAGTACATCAGGATTGCAGGTATTGGTTTCTCAACAAATGGCAAGTCCAATAGAAGTTCTCTCCAGCCATTCAGCCTCAACTGTGGCTGTATCAAGTGCTACTAGTTCTGCTTCCATGGTGACCTCGTCAATATGGTCTGTTTGCAAGATCTCCATGAAACTGCAGCACCAGCTAAAGTGAATACATAACCACTTGTAGCTTTGATCTCATCCGCATCAG